>JAOEHY010018077.1:0-45984 GCA_025447955.1 Psilopsiagon aurifrons | reverse complement strand
TCCAGGAGCAGAGGGAAGAAAAAGGGGGAAGTGAGTGAACAAACTGCGTGGCTGATTTATGGCCTAAACCACGACACCTTCCCATTATTCGAAATGAGTAAGAGACTATTATTAATTATTATTATTATTAGGGCATGAAAGTAGCAGATGGAAGAGGCATTCTTAGAAATGTCTAAACAATTTTTTTAAGAAGTTTATTGCTGTATGTACAGCTCTACCACATGTAACTCAATTAGTAACAGTCTGCTGATAGATGAGATTCCCCTTCATGAGTAGCTTGCCTTGATACCAGGACTAGAATTTCTACGTATCTATCACTTGATTATACAGTACTAAAGCCACTGTACTTGGAGTATATCTTAGTCTCCTGAAAAATAAAGCTTGCAGGTTAAGTGAAGCGAAGACCAGATTTGGCTATTTGCAAGTGTCTTCAGCATCAGGAGCAGTCATAGCTGAAACAAGGTCAGGAGGGGTAACTTAAAGCAGAAACTAGGGTTGGAAAAGAAAGAGGCAAGAGCTAGGAACTAAGGCCGAATAGGGCAGGATCAGGGGCAGGAACTAGCACTTAGGAAGAAGAATTAGGACAAGGTCTAAAAAGCAGAAAATTGGATCAGAATTTTAGATAGGATCCAACACTCAAGAGCAAGAATCTAGAGCACAACTTAAAGGCATTAAGGCACCTAGAGCATCCTGTCCCTTCTTCTGTATACCAAGACAGGTTACACCAATCAGCTGACTCAGAGGTGAGGCCATTGCCATTTGGAAAACTAGCTATGGCCAGATGTCTAAGAAAGACATGCCTTGTCTGACCTTAGGAGACATCTTGACTTTGCAGCTTTCAGTGACAGCTGAGCTAGCAGGATGTGTTGTGTGACACAAGCAGCTTCCTCACCAGGTGCTGATGAAGGACCCCAACACCCTTTTTATTTTAGTGGTGAAGCAACATGTGAGCAATGAGCTGCAATAGAATTGCACAGATGAGACTAGAGAGACTGGCAAATCCAGAAAAGTTTGAATCAAAACAAACTGCAATAATCTGTAGATGCATAGAGATGCTAAGAAAACAAGACAATCCTCAAGCCTTTCTCAAACTGGGGAAGATTTTACTGTTGGTTGCAACCATACTAGAAACCACACACCATTGCACATATAGTATTTATGATGCAACATTACAAAACACATCCTGAGCACTCGTCTTATTTTCTTTAGCAATGTGGATACCAATTTCCCTTTTGGAAGGTACAAATACACAAACTGAAATATTTTAAATCACAAAGTTGTTCTGTGCCATAACAAAAATACATATGCCATAACACTGTATCTTCTGTTCATTTTGCATTTCTAATAATTACGAGTATCTATCAGTAGAGCCCTCTCATGAATTTTTACCATCTTGGTACACATGTCCATACCTGCACACTTCAGGTCAGATCATTTAACCCCTCTGCCTCAGTTTATCCGTCAGTTGGAGTGAAGGTGTACACTCATGAGGGTCCAGAAAGAATTTGTTCTTTACAAGACTAATTTTTTTCTGCAACAAATGCTATTATATTAGCTTAAATTCTTTCTTTGTCTTACTCTACAGACCATTAGCGTTATACTTTCTTTGAGATCTGTTAGGAAATTCTTGAATTTCTTCTTCCAGAACTGTGTGATATTTCTAATACAACATTTTTCTCATGAATATCGACACGGCTGCCTGCACTTTAATCTCAGATACATACATGCACTTCATGCCAAAATCCAGTGGGAGAAGAAAACAATACTCAGGTATGAGTGTTTGCTTCCTGTTGAGTTCTGCGGAAATTGTGGAAGCATCCCTGTGCAGAACTAGACATTACTTGTTTTCTCTCTGCTGTTTGAACAATAACTTCCATTCCAGTCACTGCTGATAAACCTCTCCTAACAAAATCCCTACCAACCTTCAATATAATGGGAAACTAAACTCCTTTCTTTTACTCAGATACCTTTGCAATTTTTTTGCATTTGCTATACCACCTCATGCTCAATTTTATCTGGACTTCTAGAAATAGTTCTGAAAAAGTCTACAGCTGATACAAAATCTCATCATGGTATCAAGTTAGACATTGACAGAAATCTCTCCAGTTTTATCCAATTTTAATGTTTAATTTTCTCCTTACAAGGTTTCAAATGGCTTTTAAATCGTTAGACTAAAATTTAATAATCTGATTGTTTAATATAGTCAACAGTTCTCAAATTGTCTTGCATTTTGAACCTTTAGCTAGCACATCCCCTCCTGCACTTCAGGTCTGGCAAAGACAGCAGCACAACAGAAGTTTCTCTGCATAGCCCCGCAACTATGTCCTTGCTTTTAATTATCTATAATCACACTGCAAATGAGTCTCACTTCCATATTAATCCTTGGCACTTTTGCTGAGATTATTAATATCAAGTGGTAACTTCTGGACAGTGGAGACAGAACTCCCTTTACGTAGGAGTCCAGGCCATGTAGTAATAGGCTAACTTTGAAGTGGGAGCCTACCATGGAAAACCCTTCATATAGCATCCTCAATCCCTTGATAGGAGACACAGTTTCTTTCTAGCTATTGCAAAAGGTGTACTGGAGACAGCAGGTGCCAGGTTGCCTTTTAATTGTGCCCCATGGTTTTGGATTTCACTGCCTAATGGCAGGAGATCAGTTACACAATATTGATGTAGTTTAACAACAGGCTAAATGAAGACATTTTTGTTTTTCTGGCTCCTTAATCCATGGGATATGTGTTAGTTAATATTTTATGTCTGTGCCCCACGAGGCTTTCCAAGCAGTTCTCCATATTTGTGCATTGTACCCATTCCTGTTTACAGAAACAGAGCAGACTATTGGCCTGAACATGTTTGTTGGTTTATAATGAAGTATCTTTCTATTGGGGAAACTAAGCCTTTAATTAAAACCAGATGGCACTATAAACTGTTTCACACTCCATAATACTGACTGTGGTTTTCAGTTAGAGATACAGAAAATCAGGGGGGTTCCTCATCCTAACTAAAAACTCTGTTGCTGATTTTCCTCTTAGAGATGGAGTACTCCATCCCACACAGGAGGTGAGTAAAACAACTACATTATAAAAATTATATAAACCCAAATGCTGCAGTATCTGCATCACAGAAAGTTTTACAAATAAACTATGTGATAACCATATTACTGTTTCTGCATTGCCAGTCAGCCAATTTCTTTGAGTTGTAATAAAGGTAAATAGAGACTCCAAAAAGTTCAGGAGATATCATGCTCCTCAATAGCATCTGTATTGAGAGTCAACACAGGAGAGTGGCCAGATGTGCAGCTTTGATAATATAAGAGATTAAGAAGAGAAGTACAACATTGCTGTTAATGTGACAGCTCCCATATGCAAAATCCAGTCTTAATTTTTCCATTTCAGTAATGAGTTAGTTTAGAATTAATGCTATTTCATTCTTTTCCTTGTCATGAAATCTGCTCCCACAAATTAAGTGACTTTGCCCAGAACACTGCATTTGTAAATCTACAAATATGAACTCAATTAGGTATTTACAGAAAGAGACTACAGTGATTAATAAGGCAAAAGATTAGGAGCAAGGACAATCTGGGTTTTAATCCCAGCTGAGCCACTTATGATGTACCCTTGAGGAAGTTACTTGACCTTCATGTTTTTCAGCAAACTCTGCTGGAAATTGGATGCCAGCTGGACCTCAGAGAATACCAGACATGTCTGCTGAACTCCTCTCAATTAGCAATGTAAGAATAATGGTAAGCAGGCTTGCATTATGATTGTGGGGTACTATGCACATAAATACAGTCAAGGATTAATGACCCCCCTTCTCTTTCCTGGCAGGGCTAAACTGATATTAAAAGGTGGCCTACACACTACACATCCTGTTAACTGTTGGCTATATCATAAATGAAGATAATTGCAGATGCAAGGCAACTAGAGTTTAATAAGGATTCCAGCTGTTCCCTTCCACTCAGCATTCTCCTGCACTTCCAGCACGGCCATTTCATCAGATTATCTGATTAGAAAGATTAGATTTATAGGGCCAGACTCTTAGCTGAATCTATGATGGACCACCTGCAATTCTTTAACATGGGATCAGTCCAATGCAACTGGAAAAGGCAAGTCCAAGATGTGGTAATTCCTAAGCTGAAGTATCATTCTGGCCACATTAACCCCAAACACCAATGATCCTATGCCCCTATGCCAGTAACTTTATACCACCAAAGAAATTACCCATTTCAAGTATATCCTGAAGTCCTTTAATGGAATTAGGGTATTTTTATAAACTAAGCCTAAATTTTATTTTGTCACTATTTGTTGTGTGACTTTTTAAGAAAAAAGAAAAAGGAAAAAAAAAAGCGTGAACACAGGACACAGCAAAGAAAGGCTCAGTCTTTAGTCACTTCAGCAATAAAATGATGCAATCCCATGTAATCTTATAATCCTCAGAACTCACAGTTCACTGAAGGGAGGACAGTGAGAAGCAGAATGTGCTCACATATGACTGCCATTATATATAGTTCAAACATGGTTCCACAAATAACGTAGCAATAAAAAGAAAATATTAAGTGCCTAAAACATCACCATGAAAGTAATTTGAAAACACAGATAATAAAACAGCACCATATTATCTCATGAAATCTTCTTTATATCAAAGAAAAAATAGTTCTCTGCAAGTAATTACAACAGTAGCTAATATAGTATAATAACTAATGCCCCTTTTCAGAATGATCGAATCATGAGAAAACTGTGATGTGCAGGCTTAAGTAAAACGTGCATTAATTTGGTTTTATTGTGGTCCTCAGTCAGTATGTTTGTTTCTTTATTTATTCACATTGGTATAGAGGTAGGCTTTCCAAAAAAAATACACAGTACCTTTCATGAAAAGATTTCTTTGAAATTCCTCTGTGTGACAATCCATGACCCATTTAGCTTTGTGGGGGAGGGCAAGCAGGGATTTTTGACAAGTAACCGCTAATTTGCTGCAAAGTTATTAATCCATTATTTATTGTTCTATTATTTTACAACCAAATTATTTTCCAGCAGAGCCATGGAGACACACTCACATGTCCTTGAGTGAGTCTTGGTGGTGGTGCTTATTTGTCTGCTAAACACCTATATAATTGATTTTAAGTCCTCTCTGTAAAAGATCTTGCAGGACCATGTAAGACTTCAGCTGGTCAGTCCAGCCAACATGTTGGTTGTCTAAGCATACAGTGGAAATAATATAGCTGAAAATACTATACCAGAAAAGAAAAAGTAGAGAAGAAATTATGCCCACTGCCTGACAGGATTTTTTTCTGCAGTTGGTACAGCTCATGCCTCATCAACTTTTCCCCTATGCCAGGAGCACTTGGGTAACTTGGAACTGCTGGTAAATTTTGCAAGAATCGGCTCTGCAGGAAAACACATAATATCTCAAGGTTCAGCACTCAGTATCACATCTTACTAGATGGGAAATATGCCGGCACTTTCCTGCTACTTCCTGAGAGACCTGGAGAAGATCTACAAATGCAGGACCTCTGCAGAAACACGGGAAAATCTCACATTTCTGCAGTGCTGTGGAAGTCCCAGTAAATTGTATCCAAGCAGAAAAATCAAACTTTAGTCCATCTTCTAGGTGCCCCTGCTCTTCAGTGTCCCATTCAGTGTCCATGATCTAGTTCACAGCAAATTCCGACATTTGGTAGGCACTACATTGCCTGTGTCAGAAAAGGTGCAACTGCTATTTATTGAGTTGTGACAGCACTAATTCCACCTCTCAGATTCATAGTTTTTTTACCTTGTTCTACACCTGACTGAGAAACACTTGGGAAGAACTTGTGCTTTGTTCCTAACCTTGTCTGAGATCAATGCAAGGAATAATTTTAGGCTTTGACAATACAGGTAGAAAAATTATGTATGTATACTGAAATCTTGCTCTTATTAAAATCAAAAAGTACTTTGTGCTTGAAATTTAATTGAGCAGAATTGACCCTGAAAGACATTATAGAATTAAAATATATAGAATTGCCTTTTCCAAAAACACCTAGAGTAGGATTAACCCAAAACAAGTGGGATGAGTCAAGTGGAGATGCCTGTCTCTTCATTAACTATAGAGGGAATGTGAATAACTGTTTCTTCATTACCTATTTAACCATTACGTAGCTAAAGGTACATGGGCTGATTATCATCTTTAAAGGGTTAGGAACACTGTAATGCACATGCACACATGCACATGTCACATACTGATAGCATCACTTGTTAAAAGCCAACTTCCATCCAAAGCACCAGATTTCAGTTGATTGCAATTTGATAAACTATGTTTGATGTGAAGGCTTCAGTCTTTATCTGAATGTCTTGCCAAAAAATCAGTCAGGAATGAGGATCAGGTTAGGGAACATTTGAACAAACTGGACATACAGTCCATGGGACCTGATGGGATGCACCCTGTGAGTGCTGAAGGTACTTTCTGAGCTCATTACAAGGCCACTTTTGATAATCTTTGAAAAGTCATGGCAACTGGGAGTTTCCTGTCACACATCTTCAAGAAGAGCAAGAAGGAGAATCTCTGGAACTGCAGGCCAGTTATCCTCACCTTAATCTCTGGGAAGATGAAGCAAACAATCCTCAAAAACCATTTGAATCATGTGAGGATAAGAAGACGATTGAGAGTCAGTAGAAATCATGCCTGAACAACCCAATGGCCTTCTATGATGGTGTGGATGTTGTTTATCTTGACTTTAGGAAAGGCTTTCAGCACTGTCTCCTGTAACATCCTCACTGACAAACTGATGAAGTGTGGCCTAGATAAGCGGAAAATAAGGTGGCTTGAAAACTAAACTGCTCAGAGGTGCAGAGGCTTGCAACAACTGGTGTGAAGTCTAGCCACTAGTGCTGGACCCCAGGGGTCAATACAAGGTCCAGTACTGTTTAACCTCTTCATTGAAGACTTTATTGATGGGGCCAAGTGCACCCTCAGCAAGTTTGCAAGCCATACAAACTAG
Organism: Psilopsiagon aurifrons; assembly: GCA_025447955.1. NCBI lineage: Eukaryota > Metazoa > Chordata > Aves > Psittaciformes > Psittacidae > Psilopsiagon > Psilopsiagon aurifrons. Next base: position 39,008 of record JAOEHY010018077.1, on the reverse strand, counting down.
GAGGAGTGGTCGATACACCAGATGGTTGTGCTGCCACTCAGAGAGACCTCAACAGGCTGAAGAACTGGGCAGGCAGGAATCTCGTGAAGTTCAGCAAAACAAGGAGGCTGGACTAGACAGTCTCCAGAGGTCCCTTCCAACCTCACCAGCTCTGTGATTCTGCAAGACTGAGCAAAGACAAGATGAAGGAAGAAAAAAAAATATTATTTTCATATTTCCTTACATTGAAAAAATATTTATTGGCACTTCTTTTGACAGCAGTATCTCTTTCCTAACTGGTTTGAAGCAGCAACTTGAACTTTGGCAGAGATATGGTTTTGTATCAAGAATACCCTTATTGCTCTCCTGATGAATAGTCCTCCAGGGACAAACAATCCATAATTATGCAATATCTATTTTTATATATGCTCCATAGGAATTTATTAGAAATGAACAGCCAAAAGTCCAAATATACTGTTATCCCTGAGCACGGTAAAACTTCCTTGAAGCTACAGATGAAAATAGTCAAGGATACCTCTTTCCACTTCTCTCTCAAAGGCTGTTACAAAATTTCATTCCATGGATAGCCAGAAGCCTTCTAGTTCCCAATCTGATTTTGCTCCTGATGAATTGTAACCTTTACTCTTACACTGATACTATTATTCAATGGTGGACATTTGGTTTAACATTGTAAAATGAAGGTTGAGTGGAAAATAAAGATTCTGTAAATGCATTCGAGAAGTATGTATCAAGGAAGAAGCAAGTTCAGGACAATAGGTGTGGCAAGAAAGGTGCAAAAGAGGAAGGACTGTCTTGGCAAGGAGATTTTGTTAGGAGCTACTGGTGGCAGAGGCAAACTAGGATTGGGAATTGTTGAGGAATGCATGAGCAGAACCGCAAGTCATGGGCAGAGGAGATGGTTTATCCGATGGGATATTGTGGCTAGACAAATTTTGGTACAAGGAATCCATATTGAGAAATATGAGGAAGAGAGTTAACAAGAATCTGAGTGCAGAGAGACAACTGGAATACGTATTGCAAATAAAACTGAAGAAATGATGAGTTGGGCAAGTCTGCAACGCAGGGAAGAGTGCGTATGAAACTTAACCTACAAGCTGATGACATAACTGAGGATATGTTGCTCTCTGATAGAGTCACTCATGGAATTCTAAATAAAGCTGGGAAATCATGTTTATAGAAGAGTTACTTAGTCAAAAACTTCAAGAATAACAGAAATAACATTGCACCTGAACCTCTCAATTTAACTTCATTGTGCATATGCAGCCCTTGTTCCAGTTTCAGAGAACTCACCATGGATTTGAATTGGTCTGTGTAGTAAGGGGCAACATTGTCTGTGAGCCAAGAAACATAAAGTGGACAGGATAGGGGATTACAGCAAGAGTGAGAAGTGTAAGAACATGCTGGAGAAATGAGTTTTATGCCTACCTTTTCTAGAAGTCCCCTGGTATGATGATCAGGATACTGAAACACCATTTTACATCTGTTCACAATTTCAGTGCCTCATTTTCTGAGTAAAAGCTAACTTAAAGTCCCAATGCACAGTAGTACACAACAGCTGGATCTCCTACCCACATCAACTGTCAGTATGCATAGTGAAGTATCATACTGAATTCTCTGAAGACTTACCTTCCAGTTTTATTAAATTGGTCACCCAACACTAATTCCAATGTTATTCTCCCTGTATCCGAGATCCACTTCTACAAGAGGGAAACAGCACTTCAAAGAGATTTTGTGAAAACAAGTATTAATGAAGAGACATATCCTTGCAACCATTACACACCCATGAGAGAATTCATACTTATCTTCTCAAAAGGGGTCTAACTAGACTGCAGTGAACAAGGTACAGGTACAAGCTTCATGCAGACAATGAGAAAGAAACAACATAACGGAGAGCTATTCAGTAAGTAAACATTGCTCTTCCTGCTCATTGAGGCAGGAATCCTGCAGGAAAAAAGCAAGCCTGTTGGGATGGGTGGTCTGCCCTGCTCTACACTGCACTGATCAGGCACAGGGCTGATCAACAGGGAACCTGCAACAGCCCTGTCTGCTTTATTTTATGTGCTTTCCCCACCAGCACCCTAAATAAGCAACATCAACCAGCAAATCTGTGTTACTTCTTTTTTCAGTATTTGTTGCTAGATGCCTCACCAGTATATACGTACAGAGGGGAAAAAAATAAAGTACCTGTAGAAAATCAGTTACTGAATAAATTAAAAAGCCATAGGAGAAACAGAGAGTGATAGTTAATGGGTGATAGCAGTGGTGACTGGTCTATGTCTGATACTATGTGAAAAGAGGATGACAACAGGACACTCAAACTATGACTTTCCTTTTCCAGACACATGTTTCTGGCCTTATTCCTTCTACTCTTGTTTCTCTAGCACTGGGAATATCACCTGACAACTCTAAATGGTAAAAATTCTCAACCATTTTCACAGGAGCCATAATATGTTTCATAAAAGAGAACAGACAGTACAGTGGGAATTTATGATTCTAAGTGCAGCTCCTGGACAGGTCACAGCTAACCGTTTGGTGTCATTCCCATTTAGCCCCCACTTACTCTGATATAGCTGGGGAAAATGGACACACATGTTACCCCTTGGAGATGTGTTCCCAGCTGCCTTTAGAAATTATTACGGAAATTGGAGGTTGTCCACTGATACTAGATCTGACCTCAAGCCTGGAAAACAGACTTTTTAATTACAATTAACTCTTTATCCTAGGTACTTTGTCATCCAGCACCTCTGGAGTTTCTCAGCCAGACTATAGCTCACTCATATTTTTGCCCACCAACACATGATTTCACTTTCAAGTTTTGACCATTGTTTTCAATGTCATTGTTTAGAAAAACAGGGAGGGGGGAAAAAAAGAGAAAAAGAAAAAAGAGAAGAAAAAAACTCTCCCAGGAACCAAAGTAAAGTGGGGAGTCTGCAGGCGGCAGATGGAAAACAAGCACAGAGCACTAGGAACAATGTGCAAACAGGGTCAGCAGGAAATATCAAGTAAACATAGCTTCCTTTATGGAAAATATACTGGCATTGACTTCATTACTGTTGTATAAGAGAAAGGGCAAATTTTAGGTTGCAGAGTTCCTTTTCCTTTCCCTTGAAAAGCTGGCTTATACAGATTGAAGGCACTTGTAACTATATAATTTGAATCAATGACAAACCAACCAAATATTTAATGTACTGTAACTCCTTAAACCCTCTTCTCAGCCTGTATCAATACAATACCCAGCATAACTGCATCCTTGTCTGTGACTTGACATAGCTTCCCATGGCACCCCTCTGTTACAAACAATAAGTAACAAAGTACATGTATGACTTAAGAATCTCTCCCAAAAATCTAAATTTAAAAATTAGGGTGACATTTTACAGTGCAAGCAAGTGCCTCAGGAGTACAGGGAGATCTCCTCTTGCAAAGTTAACTGCAAGCATTTAAGTCCCCACTCATGCTGGGATTACTGTCCTTGTGGCTGAACCACTAAACCCAACTACTGACACTCATTTGTGTCAGTGCATTGCAGCACCTCCACTCTGGAGATGAAACCCTTCAGGAATGAAGCAGTAACCATGGGTTAATAACAGTAAGTGAAGGTGTGTCTGTGTCTGAAGTCTGAATATTAAGTATTATCAGAGGGCTTTAGGATGTGACCCAGTAATTTTACTGGATGTAAAGCATTTACTTACCTTTAATAGCTGCAGATCTCAGCATCACAGTCACTGAGCCTAGTTTTAAGTAAGTCCCAGCCTACTTTCGCATACTGGACAAAACCGGATACGAAATTACAGTAACTTCCCCTGAATTCTTTTTTGTGAAAAGGAAAACAAGCAAACTATAATGTAATTTAATATCAGGCAGTTGTTTACTTTACAGGATAATAGACATACTGGATTAAATTAATCCCAGAGCAAGTATATGATGCAGATGCATGCATTTTTATTACCAGTATTGATGACTATAGAGAGTGAAAGGCAGTGGAAACTCAGGATTACAGAAATATGTTTACCACAGACAAATTTGGCTCACAACAGTGGATTTTTGTGAGTTTCAAGCGTGGTTCAGTGTCAGACAGATAGCTCTCAGCCCTACAGACCCCTGAGAGAAGCTTCTGTACCTCTGCAGGTTGGCTGGTAATATTTACCATTCCCCTTAGGCTGTTTCAAAACTGTGAGAACCGTTTTTCCTTCACTCTGGAGCAGTCTGTACAGCATTTCTCAATCTGCCGGCTAAATTCTCTAGAAATCAATCTTGCTTCCTTCTCTTGAGTCTGATGGGACAGCAAGAGCAGAAGGAAAAGAAGACACTAAGAAAACAGCATACCAACAACAGATACGTCAGGTGTTTGAGACTTGCAACATTCAGATAAGCTCTAAATATCTGATGGACATTTCTCTGAGCAGAAGCCAGGGAATAGATGAGGTAAGTACACTAATTCTTGTAAAATCCCTGCAGAGGGAAAATAGAAATGAGCCTGCAGGTGTTGATGTGACTTGGGGCAACAAGATTGAGGCTGCTTCCAGTTTCAGAGGCAGAGGGAGTAAGGATCCTTTCGGAAAGTTAAAAAAGTAACATAACCTGTGGGTAGAAGGTTCATCACATTCCTTATCCAAAAAGCTAAAGGCAACCTTCTTAGGAGAAAAATAAATAATGGGAGACCTCCTCCCATATAACATAGGTGGACTTCTTCACAGCAGGAAGAGATTTTCTTACACTGGATAGGGGAACCAAGTTCCCAGGTACCTCTATGTTTGTACTATGGAAATAAAAGAAAGAAACCAGAAACCAGAAGCACTTCAATGTACAAGAAAATTGAGTGAACACTTAAAAATAAATAAATAAACAGATAAATAAGGAGATACAGCAAAAAACTGCATTCATTAAGGATTCCTCAATCCCTGTGCTTCCAGAGCAGAGCAGCAGAATCACTAAAGGTGTGAGATCAATATAAAACAGGCAGCTTTGTGAGCAGTGATGCTGACATTTTAGAGTTCAGAAACTGCTTCAGGAAAATTAACCTCTAAGCAGTGTTCAGTAACAAGGAAATTAGAAAGAAAAAAAATAAATAATTGTCTGGCCACGCTGCCTGAAAGATTACAAGACTACCATTAAATATGAGAGCAAATAAAATTCAAAGCAATTAAAATTACCTCCATGTTTTTCCTTCGCAGCAGCAATGAGAAATCATATCTTGTGAGCATATAACTGATTTAGAACCTAATTCTGCAGAAGCTTCCAAGAGTGTAGAAGTTGACTCATACAAGTAAAAGCTTGTATGAGTTGCATGTTCAGCAATGCACATAACAAATCCAGTGCATGATAATGAAGACTTCAACTCTGTTGGGCAGTAGAACAGGTTATTTTGGTGTTCCCAAAACCTGTTCCATTTTGAAGCGTTGCCAACAACAGAGTTGCAACACCTTTCTGAAGCTGCTGGCTGTGATAGCCACATTGCTGTCAGCTAAATGAGGGTAATGTCCCTTTGTTTAGAAATAGCTGAAACAATGAGAAAATGGACAGTAATGCTGCCTGTGGGGTTTTCCAAGGGTTTGATAAAGGTGGGAGAAGTGAAAGACTGTTTTATTTAACAGGATATGATTGAGAGATTAAAATCAGGAGAAACACCCAAGGAACACTCTTAGAGAACAGCAAAGCCATTACACATGGCTCACTGCAATTTTTTCTACTTTTCTTTTCGCATAATCTTCAGAAAAGTCCAGAAAAAGAACACTGTTGCCATGAAACTGCTTCGTGGTGCGTGGCTGCTCTGTAGCTACAGGATGCAAGAACAGGATAGCACCAGAAAAAAAAAAAAAAAAAAAACAAAACAACAAACAAACCAACCAAAACAACAGCCATCTTCATCACCACTATCTTCTCCTAAGAGTGACAACCTGCAGTAACCTGACTACAAGCGAGCTGTAGGAAAATGAACAGGTAGTGTGGGGAAGGGACGAGGCAGGTTTCAATAAAGAAAACCTTGACCTATTCTTCTAAATTAGCAGGGGGAAGACTACAGATGCTTGCAAAAATAAGTCCCTTGGGCATCATGGTCTGAAGAAATTAAAGTGAGAGCTGAATACTTCACAGAAGGAATTAACCAATTTCAAAGGTTTCCTGGAAAACAAATCTCATTCCGTGATGTCATTATCATGGCTCCCTGGAAAGTAACTGCAACCACCCAGCCACAGAGAAAAGCTGAGTTGTATCACTCAATTTTGGAAACAGCAGGACAGACCAGCAGGGCCTCGGGAAAGTCAGAAAAGGTTTTGGCTAGCTTGAAACTTGCTAGCCATGCTCAGCTAACTGGATAGGCAGCTACACCAACCAGAAGATATAAGGAGTTCTACAGAGAAAAGTACACATTTCTCTGCCCCATGTGTAATACACAGCCAGGCAGTCAAGGACAGACATATGCCATGACACAACGGCCACTTCTGTAAGTGCAGTTGCAAGACTACTTCAGGCAATTCAGTACTACAGTCCAAATGAATGGTTTTGGAAAGAAATGAAATAGGACAGATTCTTTTGTGAAACCTGCTTTTTATTTTAGTACTGTAAAGCATGTTGCCAGAAGAAAGGACTGTTCCTGGACTGTTCCAGATCCTTTTAAAGGCAATTGTCAGTCTGAGTGTGCCAATGTTAGAGTGGGAAAGAGGAGATTCTCTCCAAAATGGCAGGGGACAAAAAAGCTTTTACCCTGGGTAGATTCAGATTCAGTAGAGATAGTAAAGATTAACTGACAGCAGACCAATTTATTGCTGCACATAGAGCTTGGATCTGCAGAAGAACTGAGACCATAACACTTAAAAATATTTTGCCATGAAGCATACCTTGCATTGGAACTATGAATTGACAGCAGTCAGTTGAATGAATATGAATTGAAAGCAGAAAGCCAATTACTGGAAGAAAACACCAACGGAAATATTATTACTCTTTTGTGAAAAGCAATAAAAATGAGCACTCTACAAAATGGGCTATGGAACTTTCAGCATGCTTCAATACTAAGACTTTCTGAAGTGCAAGGAAGCTCTGCCCTTGCCTTCCTAGAGTCTTTGTATTTCATTCTATAATTTGAGTTCAATATCAGGAAAAAAAACCCTCTGCTTTTCACTATCTGTGCTCCTATTATGTTTTCTTTAAGCATCATAGCCTTTTTCCTCCTGTTACTGAACCCATAGAAAATTGGGCTAAATAATCTCCATTGATTGAGATGGATTTCCTGTTGCAAGACAACTACTGTTCTGTACTTCTAAAGCAGAAATATTTCTTTAATTCTCCATGTCTTTGTTTCAGTGTAATTTTTTAAATATTGTAGTGAATTACGATAGACACACAGAGAGCTAAATGTAATATTTTCACTCTTGGTGGGCTGTTGTTCACAGATTAAAGCCTCCTGTTCTTCTTAGAGGATTGTATGAAATCCTCCCACCATCACCAAATAATCATTGAGCAGGATTTTCTCCAGCTTCTCCTTAAATAAAAAAAAGTGCTTCATGATCCTGGTAGCTAATGAAGTCCAACAAGCAAAAAGAGCAAAGGAGACAAACCTGCCTTGTGATTACCTAAGGCCCATATAAAAACCAAAATGGCTGTTAAACAAGGTGATTAGAAAAAGAGTGAAAGATAAGCCTAGTTTTCCTGAACACTGAATAACCAGTTAGGACTTTGAAACAGGTCTTCAGTGCTATAAACTGCTTACTGGGCTCTGTGCTCAAAAAGGATTGCCACTGTAGCCAATCTGGATGCACTTCTGTCAGGGTTCAGTTTGTTGCTCAAATAGGAACCTCAAAGTAGGGAAACTTGCAGCGATGCCAACTCTCTCCTGCAACCATAGCCATCCCCTTGCTTCATGTAACTGTCCCCTCTCTCCCTCTTCACCCCTTTTCCCTGGAGAAAGGCTGAGAAGTGTCTAATCAAGCCCCAGATAGACATACCCCATTTCCCTTAAAAGACCCCCAAGGGAAGGTTTTCCTGGGAATGTGAGTCAAGCTGGTGAAAGAACATGAACTTCATTAACTTGACCCACAAATGTTGGTGAACCTGTTGGTCTTTCTACTTGCACAACAAAATTTATGACTGGGATGTCTCCTGAATTTAATATGGGTCTGGCTTATTTTACAGCTGGTTTCTATCTGATTATCCATTTTGCAATCATCAAGTGGTATTCGGTCCCCTGCAGGCAGCTGCACGGTTGCTACATTAGGCTGCGGCTGTACAAACTTCAACATAAAGTGAGAGCAGATGGGAATAAAAACATGCCATAAAGTCACCTTCTCCTCCTGAAAAGAATGACTTTCCATTCTCCTCCTTCTGAGGCACAGTAGAAGTACATAAACTAGACCAGTGAGCATAAGCAATACCTATGGTGTTAAATCAGCTCAAGGTTTAGCAGTGCTCAGAGCTCTACAAAGCATTAGACAACCAGTACCTTAAAAGCCAGCCTAAGTAGACAGCAGAAAAGTATTATTTTCATTGCAGTGATGAGAAATTGAGCCTCAGAGAGATTAAATTACATATACGTAGTCAGGTAAGTTACACCTTGCAAAGCTAACACATGGATCCAAATCATCAACATACCAGTCTAACACCTTAACAACAATGCCATTCTTATTCAGTTCTTTCAAGAGTTTGTCCCTTAGAACTGGTGTAAAACTGTAAGAGTTTTCTTCCATTTTTTCCAGTGTTCCTCACTCTTTTCCAGTCTGCTGCAGAGAGACAACAGGCAAGATGCCTCATCCAGGCTTTCCACATGAAGAGAAAAAAGTTTTAACTCCCCAGGTATCAGTTACTACAACAAAGTAATCTTAGGTAGAACACAGCTCCATCAACAGTCAAGACCAAGCAACTTGATTAAGAAAAATGTGCATTGCATGGTCATCCAAACACAACACAGAGCTCTCAGCTGAGTAGGAAGGACTCTGTTTATCACAAATTCCATTCAACCTTGCCTTTTAACTTTCTATACATTGTTTTCATATGGATGTTATCTATATAAATACATACAAATGTATATATACGTGTATGTTTGTATACCTGAAACTTTCTTTCCCCATTTACAGATGTTTGAGATCAGTAAGTTGAAAATACAGTTAAAGCATTTTACTGTAATTAGTTATCAAAAGTAAATAAATCAGAAACATCATGGCAATGCACTTGGCAAAGAGTAGGAGGAAAACATGCAGAATTTTGCTTGAAGAGTATAGTCATGCTGAACAGCAAGTTCAGATTAGTTTGGAGATATAGTAACAAAGAGAACATGTTCACCTTGATTTATGCTGAACAAGAAAGCCAGGGAGTGATTTCTCATTTTTAGTGAAAGCACTAAGTTTTCTACACTAACTGATCAGAGCAGAACATTCACAGCACAACTCCTTTAACGCAGAGACAAAGAGACAAAAATGCGACAGGAATGTTCAGACATCACAAAACCCAGCATTTTCTGAGGGCTCATTCTGCCCTAACTGCGGTGGAAGAGGTCAGACTGGAAAGGGGCAGTGGCTCAAAGTGCTTTGAACCACAGCTCCAAATGATAGAAAATAATAACTCTAAGTCATTAGTGCAGTCCTCTGCCTCCACTGTCCTTGCAGGGGGAAGAAGAAGAGGGGACAGTGCAGGAGACAGCTGAGCCCTGCAAGGAAGGATATCTCACTACCCTGAACAGAGACCAGTACTCGCCGGAATGGGCTCATGACACTGCCAGTCATTCCTGTCAAAACTTCGCTTCCCATCGTTCATCTCCTTTCACTCTTTCATTACTATTGATCTGTTAAAGTCTGAAGTGCTCTGTCTTCAGGCAGAGCAGGTAAGGAAGAGAAAGAAATGTGCTCAGCTGATTGCCTTGTGGTCAGGCTTCATCTCTGATCCTGGTGGTCCCTCTAGAGGTAAAAAAGCAATGCTGTTTCCAAGTCTGTTCTAGACATCCCACCCGAGCTGGCAAACTAAGAGTGTGAGTTCTGAGATGCTAACACATATGCAAGCAGGTCTCGGGCTGAGACTCACCCACCAGAAATTACCAGGCTGGAGTATGCATCGAGTTGTACCAACTTAATGTATCCATAGGCTCTCAGCTTTGCCTCATTTCCAGCTCCTTAAACCCTGAAGCAAAAGACTTCAATATGCTTAGTAAGAGTGCTTGTATTTGACAGGTTTCTTTTTCCATACATTCATCCTGTTCTCCCCCGGCATTCATGTTTTCATTTTCAGGCACTGAAGAGAAAACTTAAAAGCCCTTAAATGAGAACTATTACATGAATAAACAAAACTTCACATTATCCCCATTTGAAATGTGCTGGGGTTTTTCTATTATCAAACAGAAGTTTTACACTCAGGAAAGCTATTCAACTGTCACTAATGAAAACAATTATATATACATATATATATATATAAAAACATTAGATCTTCCACTTCTTTCCCACAGTGATTACATACTGATCACAACAAGCTCCTCAAGTGAAGAAACAGCAACAAAAGCTCTTTGTCCGACTGCTCTCTGCTGATTGGCAGCATTTCACAGTATGCATACCCAATTTCACACACATATACACACACAAATACATATGCCTTCTGCTCTGCAGGTGTACACAGTCAGTGGAGCTCTAAGCTACCAGCTTGTCACTTACTGTTACCAGATGAACTGTGCAGTTCAAACAGCAGGGCACCCAGGGGAGTTGCAAAGGATTTTCTCATTGCATTTCAGGGGAACTGAGCTGGATCCTTGGCAAAGAGCACAGAAAAAAATTGGACATGCACAAACCTAGAAGTCAGAGCTGTCACAAACCTGACAGCAGTGCCTTGCATTGAGTATCAAGAGGTGGAGGCAATCTATCTGGGAGTGCATCTACTTAGTTACAGGCTGCAGCACTCCAAACCTGAGTCATTGGTATCAGCACCACTAGTTTCTTACCACAGCCCTTCACTAATCTGGGCATCACAGGAGACTTTCTAGGATAAGTGTTCAGGAGCTAACAAGTTTTACAGTGATACCAGCCTTCTCAAGCCAAGATGTGATTAATTAGCTAACAAAATAAAATCTCTGTGCACATAGCTTAAGTGTCAAAAAAGCCTCTTTTTCTACCCTGGTTCCCTGGTTTAGTATGGTGGTTTCTGCACTTTGCCTAGGGTGCAGATACAAGTTTTCACTGTCAGCCCCATGGCCTCAGGTCTGATAATAGACTCACCCAACTCCAAAGGAGTCTCTCTGATAAGTGACCTTTAAAAGCTTTAATGTGACTGACACATTAGTCTCCAGAGCATCCTACATCCTCTCCAGTTACATGCTGGCAGCTCTTACACAGTCATTCCTGCCAGACTAGACATGATTCAGTCATCTTCATCTAGCCCATTCAATTATCTGGGGAGAGGCCAAACCACCAAGACCAAGAGTCAGCAATTTTTAATTTAGTGGGTATCTGAGTCACACACCACTGAAAAAAAAAAAAAACAACCAAAACAAAAGACCAACAAAAACCAACAAATACCAACCAGAAATTTGTAAGTGCTAACACTGAATATGGTACCAGTTCTCCCTGGTCTCAGGCAGCTGCCTCAAGTTTCTGCCTTGGTTTACTTTATCTAGGAAATGAAGATGATAATTTATCAGTAAGGAAAAACAATGTCTTTAAAATGCTTGGAGATTAAAACTGCTGGGGGTATTCCGGCTAGTACCGGATATCAGAATAGAGGCAATGAATGTATATTCTTGCCTTCCTTCAATTTGCTTTGAAGAATCCCAAACAAACAAGACTTCAAAATAATCCTGACAGTTTGTAAAAGCTATCTTCTCTAAGGTATCCCAGGCTTCCGCTGATTAAAAGATGCAGACAGGATACAATCTCAACACAGACAAGGGAGTATCAGGATTACAGATAGCTAATGCATCTGATAGATACATTCATAAAAAATAGAAAATTCTCCAACTTCCTTTCACTGAAGTGACTAATCACAATGGCACACTTAAGATGTCCACAAATCTCAGGAAGTTTCTGTAACTAGAATGACACAAGATTCAAGAATTCAGTTATATATGAAGATGATCTTGAATCTAAGGCACTCCCATGCATTCTCAGAACTGGGATTACTTTTAACTTGGGAATACTTAATCGTTTCCGTTTCTTTTAAAATAGCACAGTGTATATTGTAACCCTGTCTGAAGTGAGGAACTTCAAAATACTTTGGACACAAGCAAACTAAACAGGCCTTTCTGCTGGTTTTGTCCACAGGCCATAGGAGGTTCCTGGCTTTTCTTTTACATTGAGGCAAGCAGTTTCAAATCACATTGCATTATCAAGAGCCTGTTACCACAAATGATCCATTAGCTGTCATACCTCACTATTCAGCAACTCCAGACTGAGTCTTGGAACATAAATCCCTAAGAAGCATATAAAAATTCTGTGTTCAATTTGTGGGCCTGTGGCAGTCAACATCAAATTGCTGTGAAGTAAAGCCTGCCTTCTTTTGCTGCTCTCTCTTCATTCTCATTACAAAATTACCCTAAGACTGAGTGATTTTGGTTTCCACATGTAACATCTTCATTTATTTGAAACTATTACATGCACGTATTCATTTACCCAGATTATTTTTGCTAACAATATTCAATGCCTTATTTTAATATATGGGTATATGACCAGACTTTGAAATAGAATGTACTTCTAGATGCACACCTCAAGAGGTTCTGTTTGGAGGAATAAAACCTGTAGCAATGCATAAAGAGAGTTAGGAAGAGGGTCTGGGGTTTTTTGTTGCTTTTAAAAAATTGTTTCCTTCTGTTTAAATCAAGATATTCTGTGAACACACAGACATGCTGTGAAACAGCAACATCACAAGACACTACTGGAGAATTAGAAGGCAAGTAGCAGTACAAATTTGACAGCTCTGTAAACAGAGACATTATCAGGAAATGGGCCATGGCAAGTTCAGCAAATTTCAGTCCACTGCCTCCATCATTTTCAGCCAGGGTTTCACAAGTAGAAATCAGAACAGTTGTCATAGCAGGCCACACCTATGCTTTTCCTAAATAATGGTCCTCAAAGTAGCCACGAACACGACATTCTCCTAAATCCATTTGCTTCATATTGCAAAAAGCCTGCAGACAGTTAATGTGACTGTATTTGGGAACATACTGAGAATGCGAGATGCACTAAAGCCTGGCTAAGCCACAAGCCATACTGAGGCAAGCAGCGTCCTTCGGCCTTCCAAAAAGCTTCTATTCTTATGCCAGATGAGACAGGCTCAGTGATTGTTCAGGCAATTAATACAGCTCTAAGCCCCCAAAATAGCATGTATACATAACCATTCAGTCTTTTGCTTCTGAAGGGATTTATTTTCCTCAATCATATATTTTTATCCCAGGAAAGCAGGTTCTGTGAGACAGGGAGCTACTTACTGAGATTACAGCTATTCCTATAGCTGGGAAGAAGAATGCTACCAGAACTGGTTTTGGTACAAGCGGCACTGAAGGTAATATTCAGTAAAGACTATACAGATTTTGACAATTTAAGAAAAACAATTTCTCAGTATCAAAACACCAACTGACTTCAGTGGGAACAGAACTGAGCTGTTGCAGTAACTAGCATCAGATTCTAAAATCTGGATTATGCCCTCAATTAAGATTTGATAATGATATGCTTATGACATGCTTAAATCATGCTAATACAGCCTTTGAATGTTTTATTAATTCTACTGAGCAACCTGGCTCTTTCCCAGCTGGATGGAAGCAGGTCAAATTAGGCAACACTTTTAGGGCGGGCCCCTTGACAGACATAAGTAATTACCCTGGAATCTTACTCCTGGGAACTCTTTCTAAATTACTTCAAAAAGTAACCCAAGTTATATCGCATTTTCCAAATTTACATTTTCTCTCTGTATCGGGCTCCTAGTTAAGTAAGTACTTTAGATGTTCATAAGAAAATTATGGCTGGAGTTACGCCATTTATTCCTCTATTTCAGGAAGAAGCTAAAAATAGGAAGGCATGACACTGTGTTCTTCTGCAATACTGCTCAGCTCATTTAACTGCTCCTCATGATACAGTCAAATAAAACAGTGATGATTCCATGACAATATAAAATCAATCTTTATGAACTTATACAGACTTTCATTGCAAATAATCCAAATTTGAAAATAGTTTAAAACAAATGCACGCACTGCATATAACTTCCCCTACATCCACGTACCCAACTTTTCCTACTTCGTGATTCATGAAGTATTACAGATCCACGGAGATTTCTCTGATCATATGTTACTCGCTTTCTGTCTTATTTTCTCTGCCCAAAATATGTCTTAAGTGAAATGTACATTGCTATTATTAAATTTTAGATCATGACTGAAATAGTTTCATGGGAAATGCAAAATCCCAGTCAAAGAAGATGGGGACAGTGAAATGTTTCTCCTTTCATGAGAAGGATGTTGTAGCTACACTGCAGAGCTCTGACAATTCAGTTTGTGTTCTGCAATCTCAGAATGCTTCACTGCTTGCCCTCATTTAACTGCAGACCGTTTATCAGCCAAAAACATATATTTTGGCTTAGGGAAATACTCACAAACCCCTAGAGAAATGCCATGAAATTATAGTCAGTATGACCTAATCTGAACTCAAGCAAAACAGGAGATTCTTTTGTTACTCCTCCTGTGTTTTTTTATCTGAATTCAGTCAATTTGTATTATAGTTCCATAAAGTTGAGCAAGAAGGATGTCATTCTATCTTTTAAAAATAATTTCAGCTTTCAATCTCTTCTAGTGATGGTAAAAAAAAAAAAAATTAAAAAAATCGAAGCCTTCATTGTCTTTTTGTTTCCAGTGACTACTTGAATAGTTGTTCAATCCTCTGTATTTTTTAAGACAAAGACTGCCACCTCACCTCATGTCACTCATTTGATTTCAGTGGAAGCATATTGATGATATTCAAGATTACTCGCATCCAGTGATTGCCTGGCATGACTGTCACTCTGTTACTTGGGCCATAGCTAACTTTTTTGCAGAACAAGGAGGTGAAACTCAGGAACACAAAGGATGCAAATGTGCTTAGCCATAAGTAATACCAGGCTTCCATAGGCACTAATACCACATCTATGTGCTGTTGGATCAGCCAGCAGCAGAAATTTGATAGATATATACACTTATGTGATCTATACAGATCACATTTTGATGTGATTAAAATAGTAAGACTATGAACTGCAGAGCTTAAACTGGCTTTATAATTTTATGTGAGCTTTATGGTAGCTGTCAAAGAACAGGTGATTCCTGTTCTAAAGATGCCATTACTATAAAGTAACTGCAGCACTAAGAGACAGTTGTTGATATAAACAGCACAAGCATAACCCAATAAGTGTTTTAAACAAAGCTGAACTATTGGAGAAACTTTATGCCAGATCAAAGCTTTGATTCATGGAGCAACATATTTTTAAACCTCTTCTAGGAAACAGAAAGTTTAACTTACGATTTTGTTAAACCACAACCCAAATTGGTTAAAGTATCAGTGGTTCTATGTCTGCAGCATTAGAACTCTGATTTTCATAACAAAATTGATAATTTAAATCTAAGTAAGATGTGGGTGGGGTTTTGAGGGTGCTTTGTGGGTGGGTTTTTTTTTTTTTTTTCCACTTCTAGATCATTACTGTTGAAATGCTTATCTGAAATCTTTAATAAACATGGTCAGGCAGTAAAACCTAACTGCTGGAAAAGTCTGTCTAATCTGCCAATGTCTAATCTGTCTAATCTGTAATCTAAGGTACATGTTGTTTGAACAAGGAACATCTGATGTTGTTTGAAGAGCCAACTTTTCCACTGCGACTCCAACCAAGCATATCAGTGTTTGAGCACTGCTCCGGACATCAGTCTCTAAGGACTTACCAGTTCATGGTCACTCCTATTAACTACCTGCTTCTGTTCTCCTTCAAATCCATCCCACCATATGCCCCCCCTCCCCCAATCAATCACCTGTAGCCACACATTCATCCAACATTACTGAGAGTCTATCCCCTTCACCTTCTGCAGTCCAGAGCTATTGCTCCCCTACAGTACCACGTAGACATAAAAAGCAAGTTTTATGCACTGATGCATGCAATAAGATAACTTTAAATGGCACTGTTTATATTCATAAAACTTAAAAGAGGATCAGAGCCCACTCCAATTAAATTCTGGTGGTTATTTACAAAAAAAAACCAACCAGGAAACAACAATAACAACACTTGGCTTTTATAGCTATGTAACACAGTAACATGCAAACTGCAGATGGTAAACTCAAAAGAATCCAAGCATTTTCAACTGAAGAGTAATTTACAAACTGCAACAAACTTCCACAAAACAAACATGCAGCAGTATCAATCAAATTATTTCTTACAAGCAATACCTACTCCAATCACAGTCACATACTAAGCAAAGCAACGACTCAAGCACAAAGATTGACTTTTGCCATCTGTTTTGAAATTGTTGGACCACTACTTAAACAAAAAACACAAGCTGGCATTTCTTAAGACTGAAGCCATTAGTGAGAGGAGAAACATGAAGTGCTAGTTTGTTTTCTTGCCAAAGAGAATCTTGTACAAATTTAAAATATGGTAATGTATGAGTGCTTCACAGATACTGTTTATTTACCATACTGATATCTCTAATTTGAGTCTGAGATTTTTATCAGGTTTTTCATATGTAGCATTTCTCACACAAAATGCTAAGCAAATGTGACTCCATTTTGCCACCAGTGCAAAAGAAATGGCTCTTGCACACTGTCCTCAAAGTAATGGGGCACAAAAATAAACATACAACTTCATTAGAAACTGTGCGCACAATCATAGGAATGCAGTGTGCAAAGCAACTAAATAGAGCCCAGTCACTGATGCATACTGACTCTTGACAGCACTTTTCCTCAAAGCCTGAGGTTGGTTAAGGTGCAGAAAAAGCAACATCTTACCAGTTCCTCTCAACAGTGGCACATAGTGGCAGTGGTGGTGGTGAAGACCGCCCTTTTCTTCCTAGAGCCGAACCTCTTTTCATACTGTTTCTTTCCCTCTTGTTAGAGAAACAATAAGTGATGACTAATTTAAACAGAAAAAATACTTCCTAAAGAACCCTTCCTCCTACAAGGTGTTACCCACCTGTTCAGGGCACAGCCTTTATACAGATCTGCACATGTTAATTAAACAGTCCCATACAGAGATCATAAACAGGGGGGGGACATACCACATGGATTTTTCATGAGGGAGTACCAACAAGCAACAAGCAATGAAACCAAACAGTCTGGGTTCATTTTACCATTCCATCCAGGTATCTTTTCAACTGGATTGTTCATTTAGCACACTTTTTAAACCCATCATCACAGCGCTTTTAATGATAACCTAATGGAGGAATGTTTCTGCATTTTTAATAGCACAGTGGGTGTAATGAGTCACAATGCAATGAGTGAAAATAAAGAGTACTGACTCATATCTATTAACACATCTCAACTAGATGTGCTGTGACTAGATAATTACGTACTGAACAGCGTAAGAAGATACTAGGAAGCAGAAGGTCTATTTCTCCATAAAGCTTGAGAAAGGTACATCTATACACTAACCAGACATGATATAGTTAAACAGCTCCTCCAACACATGACCATGTGCCTGGCAGTAAAAGCTCCTTCAACACAAGACCACATTCCTGGCAGTAAAACATGTCCCAGACATATAAAAATCTCAAATTCTTTCAGCAATAGCAAGACACAGGAGCTCCTGTGTCCATTATGAGGCTCCTGGACTCTGGCAATCACATGCAAAATTGGCCACATCCATCAGACATTGCTGCAGAACCAGATCCCAGATCTCACTGTGATCTATGATCAGATTAGGGTACACTATTCCTACATAATGCCACCCCAAGCCACACACAAGCTCATCACAACTGAATAAGTTACAGTACTCCTAAATAACAGACAAAGTAGCATCGTACTTGAAACACACATAAACCCCATGGGATTTGGCAGGATTTATCACAGCCCCAAGTCTGCTAAAATTCATCTCTTTTGTTGTCATTGGGGTGGTTTTGTTTGGGTTTTTTTGGGCTGTTTTTGTTTGCTTGTATTTGCTGTTGGGGCTTGGGGGTTTGTTGTTGTTGTGGTGGGGTTTATTTTTGTTGTTGCTTGGGGTTTGGGGGGGATTTTTTGTGGTTTTTTTTGGTTGGTTGGTGGTTTTTGTTGTCGTTGTTCACACACATACACACACCCCAGACACAGAGTAAACCATGCTGTGACCCTGGCAAACATCCTGGAGGAAAGTGCAACGTAGATCAGCCAGCTCTACAGGGAAGCTGAAAATTCCCAGCAGCAAGGTGAACATGAGCCAACAGCATGCTCTGGCACTGAAGAAGGCTAACAGCATCTGGCCTACATTAACAGTACCATTGCAAAAGAATCAAAAGAAGTTATTATTACCCTCTACCTAGCACTAGCATATCTAGAACACTGCATTGAGCTTTGAGACCCCCCTCCTCCACTCAGTATAACAAAGAAACTGACTAACTGGAGCAAATTTATCAGATGGCAGCCAAGAGGGTTAGAGACTGGAGCACCTGCCTTTTGAAGAGAGGCTGTGATACACGCTTGCTCAGCCCTGAGAAAAAGCTCCAGAAAGACCTAATAGCAGCCTTCCCTTACCTAAATGGAAGGGCAGTGCTTTAGGTATCCCTGCCTTAACCTTGTGCATGCAAACGAGGACAAACCGGAAACAAGCTCAGTAAGTCCTCTGAACAGAAGATGTTAACGGCTGCTTTCAGTAGTAGCAGCTGGGTTTTCATCAGCAAAAAGCTGTGAGCGTGAAGTTTTCCACTTGTGCCTGGCTACAGAGGTGAAAACCTACTAGTCAAGTACTTCAACAAGAAGCATAGCAAAGGCCAAGTCCCCCTGTCTATGTGAGCCAACCTCTGCATGCCGTTCTCCTTGGCAACCACCAGCAGACAAAAGCATTAACTTTGGGGTACTCAGCCTGAGCTGGCTTCTAATTTGGCAGCCCTGGATGTTATAGGGGGAAAAAAAATCTTTATTGACCCTTAAGTTTGAAATGAAAAGGAACAGGCAACTTCACCCTATTAAATTCTGTGGATATAACTAAAATCAAACCATGTTTGACAGGAAAAATATATTACTAACTGCTCTACCCCTCTCTTATCCCTGAGCTAACTGCACGACAAGTAACCTTTCCTAAATTACAGTCAAATGAGCTGAAGCCTTCCAAGCAGGAAGTACATATGCTTAGACACAAAATTCCTCTGGTCTTTTTTGTTACTGACAAAGTTATTTCCTAAACAGAGAATGCGACTTACAAAAAACACCCAGTACAAATTACATCCACCAACATTCTTCCTTGTATATGGACATTTCCTTCACCTAACACATTCTCAAAATCACACACATTTATCCTAATGCCAAATAAAACATTTATGGCACACATTTTTATAATAGCTTCCCAGATGATGGGAAAACATTTCAGGCCAAATTGTTTGTTAAAATGCTTCATGTTAAACATGTATCATCCAAGCCAAAGCATTCTCAGATCTTTTCTCTCTTAATAGCTGTATTAACAACTAAAGTCAACAGTTCCAAAGGATATTTACCAGTAAAGTTCAAATCTGATAATCACATTTTAGTAGCTATCCTGGGAATCCAAATCTCCAGACATCTTTGAAAATCTTACCCACAGAGTACCTTTAACATTCAGTACAGGCATTTATAAATACAACTCTGGAGTGCTTTCAGTTGGAGACTGCCCTCACAAATGCATCTGAAGTGTTATGATTCTCTTTACTGACATGCAACATTTTATCTACCACCATGCTGCAAAAGAGCCCTTTGAGCAGTTACAGTCCTTTCTTCAGAATGATTCATTCACTTTAATTAAATGCCCTTGAAATATTATGGCTATGAATGTCATCAGATGCAGCCTTAGTTTGAAAATAGGATCAACAAGTACAGTAACAAAAGCAGAGCTAACTTTCTCAGCCCGAAGAAATACAAGAACAAAGTTTGGAGGATTTATTTTTTTCTTTCAGTAATGCTCAGTTCTACAAAACTACCATTCTTTTACACTATGGCTCAAAAAATGTCGTTCTTCAAAAATGCCTTTTAAAGAATTACCATCACTTTATTCAGAAGAGAACTACCAAGGAGCATCAAAACAAAAGCAAGAGCAATAAACAAAAGAACAATTAACATAAGGATTGAGACATTATTTAAATATTTCATTGCTATGTCACCCCAGAATTCAGTTTCCATCCTGGACTCTGCTTACATAGCTGAAGTGACTGATTCCTCTCACTTTGCCAGTCAAGACAAATCCAGACTTCAAAGATGTCTGTTAGGACAGCAAGCATAAAAGTAAATCAACATGACAGTCTTTAGAATCTGATGTACTCTGTGGTTGATGTACCATTAAAACCAAGAACAATATAGGAGAAATGGATCCTTTGTTACTAGGAAAGGAAAAGGTTTCTAATGTAGAGAAATGGTAGTTCTCAAGATCAGAGTATTTCCTATACTTGGCAAGTTCTTCATTTTTATTTTAAAAGCCATGTTTCTTTCTCCACAGGCCAAGAACCACCACCAAAAAATTAGGGTAGGAAAAAACACATAAATACATGCATCAACTCAGGAGATACAATCTAACCTACCAGTAACTACAAAGAAAAGTCAGCTCACCCACCATGTCTGAAATTCTATTAGGACTATAACCTGTGAATTACAGCTCCACAAATTGTAAGATTTTGGCAGCATCCTCTTTAGAAGATTCCACAAAAATGTTACAAGCATTCCAGATTTCACAGGTTACATTCTAGCCTGTTTTAGATGTAACTGAGGGCCATAATTTTTCTTGTGGAGTTCCAAAAATAATGGTGTTTCTTGCTATTTGGCACCCTTTCAAAGCACAGACAGCAGTTCTTGCAGCCAATTTCATTTCCCCCTTGAGACACGTGTATTTGCTTAGGTGATTCACGGTCATTCACAGAAAAATGATACCCATTTCAAAAGGGCTTCCTAACATTTAGTCCTGCTTTCCTCTCAGGTTCCATACCCTACACATAAGTGGAAAACTTCATGCTTCCATATTCATGCTAAAGAAAGCCTAACTACTGCCGCTGAAAGTAATCTTTAATCCTCTGTTTATTCCAAGGATTTAGGGAGTTTGTTTTGATTCTGTCCTGACTTACAGACAGGGGACTAAGGAACACTTCAAGCACCACACACAGCCTTGACCATGAAAGCTAGAAGAAATCTGCACTGGTTAAAAAAATACCACTGGATATTTCAGGACATGCAAAGAAGGCGCATTAACCTTGTTGCAACTGTGAACTTGCAAACTCTGAAAAAAATAAGCCTCGGTTTAGAGACTTCAAGACTGTTCTCAATTCCTCCAGTTGGAGCTAAGGCATAAGGTGAAATGTATGCTTCCTGCAGATAACATGGCAGTGCAGAAGTGCTTTGGCTTTTTCAATAGGGTGATTTTCTGGATGTCTGCAAGATCAGAAAAATGCATGCCAGGAGCAATCCTGGCCTCGGGCAGGATGATGAGGCTTTTTCCAAACCTATCTTTTGATTGCATGAAAAGCAGACACACATGTAACTTCGCAAGATCAACAACTCAATTAAAATAGGTTGCAATGTGTGCACAGAAATGTGGAAATAGGAAACCAAGAAGGATCTTTGTAACAAGGATCTGAAATAGGCAGTTCCACAATTCAGTCATCTTTGCAGTGTGGCAACTAACTGCAGCATTATTGTTTTTCTCAATTATTATATACAAATGAAATAGCTCTCAGGGTACGTAGCCTTAATCAGGATGATAAGGATGATGCTTCCTATCCAAGTCAGACAAGTCCATCTAAGAAATAAGCCAGCAACTATCTCCACTTCCCCCACACAACCCCCTCCCCACTTAACAGTCTAGAAACAGCCTAATCCACACCATGGTTAAACAGCTTGGGCCCACTGTAACAGGTTTTTAGCATGTTGGTGTTTATTAGCTTTCTCCTCTTCAAGCAGGCAACACATTTTTGAAGGCCATAAAGTTTCTGTGAATGAGAATGTCTCCATCAGAAGTCTGCTTTTGACATTTATCTTACCCTTGAAATACCAAATTTGGTGCTACCTTTCTTCAAGAATAAATAATTCTAAAATGGTGCAAGTATCAAAAATAGCTTGAGCATACACTTGCCTATAAAGCAATGCATACAAATGAGACAAAAAGCCAAAGAAACAGCAAAATGCTGCTTTGTCAATAGCCCATAGAGCTCAGGGAATTAAACTGTGGAAGAGTTTTCTCAATTACGTATTATGCATAAAAAAATACTAACTTTTCCTGCTCTCCCCTCTTTCCCAGCAGAAACTATTATATAACAAAAACTGTCATAAATGGAAACTGCCCAAGAAGCGTGCTCTCAAGAACCACGGCTTCCACCTACAAGCACACCTCCTCAGATGAAACACAGCACTGCAGTCCATAAGACTACCCACTAAAGTTAAGACGTGCATGCTTAAAGGGAACAGGCTTTTAGAACCCTGGCTACAGTCATTAAACTGGTTATGTCAAAAAGTTGGCTCCCACTTTCTTAATTAAAAGAAACAAAAAATCATGCCTGAGCATGGAAAGAAGCAAAAAACACACTCCCTCAACATGAACTGCATCCAAAGCATTTCTTCTTCATTGCTTTGCATTGCTTGTTGTACTAGGATTTACATTCTTATTAGCTAGCTCTTTGGGTATTTGGGAATTCAAAGATGCAAACCACTATAAAGCACCAAGTATTATTTTGCAAGATCTCCATAGCAGGAGGTTACCAACAGGTGTAAAGCATCTAGAAAAAGGCTTTCTGAACACCAAACAGGTGCACAGCAGCGACTGCTCAGCCAGAAGCCCAGGTGGGAGCTCCTGTTCATCATCATCAGAATACAGAGGCTCCTTCGCTCAGATGAGTAAGTATGAGCTGTTTAAAAGTGGGACGTACGCTATTACAAACCTTCCCCTGGGAATTTAACTAGCAACAAACAAGAGCTCACCCACAAAACAGTCTAATACTTGAACCTCGTAGCTTTCACAAACCATGAGGTGTATGTCCTTTTCCACAGAAAGGAAAACGTGCCTGAAGTGTAAAGGAGCCGAATGAGCTACAGCTCCCTACGCTATTTATCACAACCATTCCACGTCGTGAAAACCTCACAGATGAAACACGAAAGAACCGAGGGTAAAAAACAACAAACAAAAACAAACAAGCAAGCAAACAAAAACCAACAAGAGGCAAAAAGGGAAAAGGCGCTGTCAGCGCTAAGCACCACCGCGCTCCGTCCGGGGACAACCCCACCACCGGGCTCCCCCTTCACACCCGGCGGGAACGCCCCGGGGGCCCGTACCGCCGGTCAAGGACTGGGCTCGCCGCACAGCTCCAAGCCCCCCCCGGTGAACAGGGCAGGCCCGGCCCGGCCCGGCCCCTCCTCCCGGGCCTTTACCGCAGGGACGGCTACGGCAGCTCCGCGGGCCCAAAGCCTTCCCGCGCGCGGCGCCGGGGCACAGAGCTCGGCAGCGCCCCGTGAGCGCGGCGCCCTGATTGGCGCGCAGCGGGCGGGCCGTGCTGTAAGGCAGCAAACGATTGGCGGGCGGGCGGCCGCGTGCGGGCGCTGCCTGGCTTTGTACACACGCCGGCCCGCTCGGCCCTTTAACAATGGGCGAGGCAGGCGGCGCCGCGTGATGGCGGGGGAGCCCTCGGGACGCCGCGCCGCGCTCAGGTGTCCCGGCCCCGCCGCGGCCGTCGCCCCCGCCGCTGCGTAGGGTGAGTGGCTCTTCAGCAGAGGAAGCGCTGCCGAACTTCGCCGGGGCGCGACCGTCCTTCTCTGGGGAGCCGCCTGGTCCGCGCCCCCTTCGCTCGGCCGTGCGCCGCAGCGGGAGGGGGCGGCTTAACGAGCCTCACTTGTGCCCCGCATGGCGGACAGCTGGGCTGGAGGTCCGGGGGCGCCCCGCGGCGCGGCCGGCAGCTGATCGCGGTTAACTGGGGGCGAGCGCGGCAAGGGCGAGGGTGGTGCTGCCCGTCCCGTTCTGCCCCCCACGCTCAGTGAGCGCCGCTTCTCCCCTTTGCCCAGGCCCCGGCCGCCGCGCCGCGCCGCCGATGGAGCTGGAGGCACAGTGGTGGACAGGACAGCTGGCTGCCGACATCCACCAGGCGCTTCGCTACAAGGTAGCCCGGCGCGGCGGCTATTCCGTGGGGGAGGAGGGTCTGAGCGGGGGAGCCCGGAGGGGACGGCGGCGGCCTCGGAACCTTTGTGAGGGCTCTTAACAATCGGAGCCGGCCCCGCGGCTGGAAGCGGGGTGGAAAGAGGGAGGCGGCCGGGCTTTGGTAGAATTTGCTTTATCCTCAGTTAAGGCTCAGGCTGTTTGTCCTCGGGCTTGACAGTTTCTGTGAGTGACCGGACTCCTCTCTGCGTTTAAAAAAGCACAGGGGTCACGGGCCGCTTAGTTCTTCTGTTTGAATGTGGGAGTGGGTCCAGATTTAAGCTCTGCGGAAAGTGTTGTGATGCTGTTGGAACAAAATCCTCCAAAAGCCAAACAAACAAAACACTAGGTGCAGAAAGAGTAGAGGGTTTAGGTTATGCTGCTTTGAAGTTACTTCAGCTAACTCAAAGTTGCTCTTTGGGGCTGCTTTCTTAATAAAATACATCTTATGCCCAGAGCTGGAAAACAGTTTACAGTGGCTGAACCTACTAAAAATGCACTTTTGCTGCCTGATAGTACTTGGTGAGTGGATTATCTTTCTTTCATGTGTGACTTTCTTGAAGGTAGGGGTGGTGGGACAGGAGGGCAGGATAATTTGTTTGCTACCAAATTTGTTTACTGTTATTAAACTAAAGCATTGTGAAAGATACATTCTAAAGCTTAATAGCTATCAGGGAGTTGTTGTGGGGGTTTTTTTCTATTTTGTTTTGGGGGGGTTGTGAGGTTTAGGGGATTTCTTCACTTCAGTAGCATGCTTTAGAACTTTGACTTTAAGACTGAAAATTTGTCCGACTCCATTCCAACTGAACGTTGTCAGGTAATCCTGCTGGAAATGTAATGCTACTTACACACAGTAAGTAGGCTGCACAATCCAACTCATAAATTTATTACTGATAACAAAGGACAGCACTGCTGCATACAAGAGGAGGTACTAGGCAGGAGCTTGGGGAATGTTCTTCCTACTAGGTAAAATTTGGTATTCAAAATAGATCTTGTCACAGACTTTTCTCATCTGTGGTGTTGGTAGGGCTTTTGTTTTGTGGGGTCCCCCGATCAAATCTGAGACAGTGTGAGGTTTATTACTCTTAACTAAATGCCTGAGAGCACACTGTAATCGGTGTTAGTGCAACATCAATCGGATCAGATTAACTCGGGGTTTAAACATGCATGCTGCAGATGTTGATACATTGCACACCCCATTCCTCTTCCTAAGATTGCTACCGTCAGCTACCTGTTAGTGCCCCTCTCCTGGAGGCACCTCCAGAGATTTGGTAGCATTGGAACATGCAAATGCTTCAGTACAAAGTCTGATTGCTCAAGTTGAGTTGTAGTGCAAGGGGGTTGAGTTAGCTATTGGACTTTGCATTGAAGCAGCTGAGGAGTACTCACATATCCTTGCTGTTTCCCTGTTGGGAGGTACAGCCTCTGCAGTAGAGATAATACAGCAGAAAAGGTAAAAGCTAAAGTCACTTGAGCCATTTTCCAAATTGAAAGATGTTAAATTTTAAATTATTACACTGTTATGTGGAACCAAATTATTTCTTAGTTTTGTTATATAACAGATTTTGTTCTGTGAAAAGAAATGCTGAAATGATGGGAACCGAAGGAAGAGGGGAGAAATTTGAAAGTTTCATTAAAAGTTTGAGACTATCAGGTATATTAACCTCATACCAATTCAGACTAGATAATGGTTTTAACAAAATTGCATGCTGCTGTCCATCTAGGAGCTGAAGCTGCCCTCTTACAAAGGACAATCTCCCCAGTTACATCTGAGAAGATACTTTGCAGATCTGATTGCCATTGTGAGCAATCGGTTCAGACTTTGTCCTGCTGCACGACATCTAGCTGTGTATCTGTTGGACCTCTTTATGGATCGTTATGACATATCTATACAGCAGCTGCATGTGGTTGCACTTTCCTGTTTGCTTTTAGCAAGTAAGTATGTAGCACCGAAGTTTAACTAGAGCAATATAGGTTCTGCTGCCAAATACAGGGTGTGTCTTGATGGGATATAGCAGATAGGGGAAACAAAGTGGTTATAAAAGAGTGGCATATTAGTGTATATCAGTTTGGCCCAATTGGTAGAGCCTTTCTTTATACTCTTGTTTTGAATTCTGTTGGCACGTGTTGAAACTGATGGGACAAAAAACAAACTGACATGAAAACTAGTATTTATGCTTGGAAGCAAATTGTTCTAGGGTGAACTTTTAGAGCTGTATTGTAGGAATAGAAAGACTGTCTTTCTGAGGACCTCTTAAAATAGGTAGATCCAGTGCTGGAAATAAGAAATTTGCATAACTGTGATAAATTAAACCATATATAGACTGCACTGCACCCTGCTGATGGTTTTGTGTTGTTCTGGAATACTTCAAATTTCATAAATTGCAATGTCCTTTAAGCAAGCTAAGGCTAACATAAACCCTGTATTGTCACATACAAAATGTAATACTGGTGAAATATGAAAGTGAATATACAGTACTCTGAAGACAGAATTACTTACAAACACTCATTATGAGTACTGCTGCTTTTATTCACCTCAGCTAGATTCTTGTGGTATGTATCCATCTTTTGACATTTGTGGGCCCCTTTTAGATGCCCCCAAAGAAATATGGGTCCAGTTTGCTGGATGCCTGCTGCATTAATTCTTAAACCAGCAGATTCAGATAAACAGGTCCTGGCAGCAGAACTAACTGTTGGTTCAGTTTCTGCTGATCTGTTTTCCTGAATATTTTCATTTTCTCAAATAAAATATATGCCATCATAGCTCAATGCCCTCTCTGCTAGAAAACCAGAGCACTGAGGCATTGGCTATTTTTGCTGTACTGCTTCCTTTCATTGCATCCCCCTGTCTCCCACCAATACAGCTATTTAGCAGAACAGTTAAACAAGAAAAGGGTTATTTCAGATTCTTCTGGGGGTAAACTTTGACTGGATGCCACTAGCCAGCAATCTTTTCTTGGCAAAGGATGAGGTGCTGAGTATGAAAACCTTGCCTCAGAAACCAATGTAATCCATTTAGGAAAATGGATTTGCTTTGAACTAATGCCAGACTTCCAAATGAAATTCATGTTGTGAAGAGAATTATAACTTAAAAAACCAAAAGTCACCTCTGCCATCTTTCATGACAAGCTGCAAGTAGAGCTCCAAAAGCCCAGAGTACTTGCTATTCCAAGCAGCAGTGCATGAATTCTTTTAGAAAGCACAAACCAGAATGCTATTTTAACTTTTGCCCCGTGTGGCTTTAACAAGCAGTTTAATCAGTGATGCAATATATTAGACAGATCACACCATGATGTATCTGATAAGGTTACAGGAGTAGTAAGAGAAATTATGATGTGACTCTTGAAGCTTTTATTTCTATAATTACTAGAGTATGGGAAACAAAAACTAACAGACTGGGACTGGTATTGGATTAAGTCCTATATAGGTACCTTGAGTGTTGGGGGAAGGAGAAAAATGTTCAGTCCTGCAAAACTCCCTAAAAATGTGCATTTACAACATATCATGTAGTACTGAATAGAGAGTGTAAGATGGAAAGAATTTGCAATGAAATTGAAATAGCACAACCATATGGCAAACTGTATGGAAATATGACACTTGTTTCTCTTATTAATGGATTTTCTACATACACAATTTTGCTTCGGGCTAAAACCATACAGGCCTGACAAGTTAAAAGTCCAAGGAAAGCTGAAGCTGCTAGCAGCATTAAAGTTGAAACAGTATATATAGCAGTCTGGGTTTTCAGCTGTACATTGCTGAAATCCACTTGTTTGAAGGGCAGGAGCAGCTTACATGCTATCAAATCTAAAACGATACCTACCATAACAGGCATTAAAAGCAGCCACATTATCTAGGGCTCTAGCTGTACTCTAATGAGTTTTAGAAACAAAAAGGGTGTGTGGGGGTGGGAGGGTGATGAAAGCCAAATGTTGTGGTGTTGTGTATGCCAAGTCACATCACTGTGGTATTTCGTTGATGATGGGGACATATAAAATAATTTGGTGACAAAAACTTGCATATGCAGTACTTCACAACCAACTTCTGTGTGCCAGGGTGGGAAAACCAACAGGAAGTATGTACTGCACAATATCCTACACAGTGTTTGACAGCTCTTTATAGTACATATCCCTTTTCGTCGCTGATGACATCTTCCATTTGAACTTTGCATCTGCAGGAAAGTCTCAAGCTTGTTTGCCATTAAATTGAAATACGACCAATGCAGACATTAGATACAAGCTGTTTTGTAGTTCACTTGTGCTGAAACTTACTTTTTTTATCTCTTCTTTCTATTCACCGGAAGGTAAATTTGAAGAAAAGGAAGACAGTGTTCCCAAACTTGAACAGCTGAACAGCTTGGGTTGTATGACTAACATGAATTTGGTACTAACAAAACAGAATTTGCTTCATATGGAGTTGTTGTTGCTAGAAACATTTCAGTGGAATTTGTGCCTCCCAACTGCTGCTCATTTCATCGACTATTATCTTTCTATTGCTGTCCATGAGACTGATCTTCATGATGGCTGGCCAATGGTTTGCTTAGAGAAGACTAAGTTATATATGGCAAAATATGCTGATTACTTTCTGGAAGTATCACTGCAAGGTGAGTTATGTATTCCAGGTAATGACGCCTCTGTTGCATTGATAGACAATGTCCAACTTAAGTTAATCTTTTTCTTATTCCTTTCTTCTAGATCATGCATTTTTAAATTATGCTCCTTCTTTAGTTGCTACTGCATGTGTAGCTTCTTCAAGGATTATCTTGCGTCTCTCACCCACGTGGCCTACCCGACTGCATCATCTTACTGCATACTCCTGGGATTTTCTAGTGCCATGTATTGAACGACTATTAATGTAAGTTAACAGCAGGTTTTTTGGCCTTTTTAAATCCCATTTCTGGATCTGTTGGTATGCTTAATGGCTGTTAGCACTCATAGTAAATTTCTTCTTCTATTTCAGTTTTTCTAGTCTAAAAATACTTAGGTATGAGGTAATATAGTTAAGTAATAACTGTTTTGTTCTTTCCAGAAAAGAAAATCTTATCAGATCTAACCTCTTTCCTGTTCTTTCAACAAACCTCAGCCTTGCATTTCTACTGAACATCTTCTGGCATGCTTTGAGAATGGGAACAAGCTATTTAACACAATCTGTGTAGTCTGCTCAGAGAGCAGAAAGAGTGAAGAGTACTGAAGGCATAGGAGCTTCTACTTACTCTGAAGTCTCTATCCCTTGGAAGTTCAAGGGATGCTCTAAACAGACTGTGCAGACTGAGTGGCCAATTTTGGGAAGAGGAAATGACCAGGAAGTTTTATTTAATGTTGCTGTATCCATTTTTGCACTACAGTGGAGATATACAGCTGACATGAGACAAAAATGCCAACAAATGCCAAAGTGAACCTTACTGAGGAGGGCTGTTATACAATAAGTTCTTTTATTCTAACACTTAAGATCAAAACCTATGCCCACCATAAATGCTCTCCTCCTACGGAAGTTTTATTTTGCCCAGATCTAAACACAGTTATATTCTGTAGAAGCACAGGAACAGCTGTATCTGGAAGAAATGCATATTCATTATTCAAGTGTGACATTGTTTTTGCTTCACTAATGTGTGTCATGAGAGGAATAGTACCTAAAGCATAGGAGTGCTATTGTAGAATATTCTAATACAGTATTGCTGTGGAACATTTGTGGGGTGTGAGAAAGGTGAAGTGTTTAGGTCATCTTTGCAGTGCACCATAAAAAGTGGTCTTTCAGGAAAATCTATTGAGGAGTTGAGCCCCAGCTGTCTTCAAGAGATGTGCCCTGTTTAGTACAAAAAAACTATAGATGGTTTTAGGCCTGACTGAAGTATGTAGGTGGCACCTGATTAACCTCAGCATAAGAGCAAGAGAAAGAGTATGGCTAAATACATTTCAGAGAGGTGTAAATCAAAGGGAATTCAGGTGAGCTAAACTGCCAAACTGAAGTGTGCTCAGTGGGCTAGAAAAAAGGTGAGAGGAAGATAAAAAAAGGCATTTCCCCTCCTCAGAACAGAATCCAATGTTAGTATACATATGATCTGTAAGTACTGTAATGTACATCTTTAAGAACCCTCTGATGTAATGTCTTTAAAACCCTATACTCTCTTACCCAATTCAAATGTGGTAGAAGCAGCAAGTAAGTTTTAATTTCAGGTTCTGGTAATCTGGTACTTTATTGCACTGTTAATTTTAGATATTTCTGTATTATTTGTATTGTACTTGCTGTTTATTTGCGTTTTGTATTGCTGTGCAATGGA
This sequence comes from Psilopsiagon aurifrons, assembly GCA_025447955.1. Lineage (NCBI taxonomy): Eukaryota > Metazoa > Chordata > Aves > Psittaciformes > Psittacidae > Psilopsiagon > Psilopsiagon aurifrons. The sequence goes on along the minus strand of JAOEHY010018077.1, from coordinate 8,518 downwards.
GTGAAATGCTGAAAAGGAAGTATATTCTAAAGAAACAAATTTTAAAATCACAGATGATTTAAAGGGTAGGCTAAAGTTTTTTTTTCTCTCTTTTTTAAGCTTTGGAAGCTTTCAGATAGAGCACTCTAAAAATTGTGCAGTTTAAATGTTAACCTAGAAGAGTTTAAATTGTTTTAATATCTATTTTCATAGATATTAAATAATTATTCACCGGAAGGTAAACTTGAATTTCTGGTGAATTATCACTGGAATCATTCCGGTGATAATTATTCACTGTCTTCTCAATTTGTTTTAGTGCGCATGATAATGATGTGAAGGAAGCAAACAAGCAAAAAGGACAACATGCTCAGTCTGCCCAGCACACTGTATTTCAGACCCCAGCTCCAACTCCCCAGCAGGCTAATGCTCAACAGCACATACCACAGTATCTCCAAGCTCATCAATCTTCATCACAATATCACCATCAGACATCACAGCAGCAAAACTGTCAACAGATATTGTCATCTAATCATACAGCATCTTACCCACTTCAGACTTGCCCTGCTGCCTTACAGTCTAGTGTTCAGGCTCGAGGCCATGCACAGACTAGTGCTGCAATGTCACTCGCAGCTCCGCTAGAAGTGAAGCCATGTATAAGTGTCTCCTACAACCGGAGTTATCAAGTGAATGGACGATATTCCTGTATTACTCCCTGCTTTGAGAGGTGATAAGTACAGAATGGTTTTGTGCTTGTTTGGGGTGGGAAGTTGTGTTGAGGGGAATTGTTTTGGGTTGGGTTTGGTTTTTGTTTTTTTGGTTTTTTGTTAACCCTCAAATAAGTTTGAGGGCAATGAATCAAATAAAAGAGTGTCTTTCCAGGAAAAAAGGCAACTGGTTTGGCAAGCAGTAACATAGGTCAAATAGAGACTTCCAACAAGCACATAGAACACCCTCCAAAAATAATGTGTATACCTGGGGATAATAAGTTCTTACTCCAGCACTTGGAATACTCAGTGCTTCTAACACGCATCTTTGAAATACTAGTCAAAAATAGCTGTGGATTAACTACAGACTTACCTTTTAATGAAGGAGATATGCAGTATTATTTTGAAGACATTTATGTAATACCACCATACAGTATTAACAGTTAGTTTAAATTTACTGAAACTTCAGAATCCATTGAGTGCCAGATTTCTCCAGATACATGGGAACCACGGGAAGAAACAAATCGCATCTGGCTAACTCCATACTCTTGCCCGTTTTTCAGCGTATGTGTTGGATATTTGATTTAGGCTAAGGGATTTGAGTTAACTGGTATTTTGGCTAGTTCTTAAGTTTTGTACCTCACAGGATAGACACTATGTTTTTGCTTCTTTTCTTTTCCCTGTCCTTTTTAAGTTTAAAGTAACTCTTTCATACTAACTCAGGGAATTTTCTATTCATTACTCTGTGCTGCTGGTTTGTACACTTAATTGGATATAACTTGAAGGGAAAAAGGTAAAGAGGGAAGAGACTATAGCAGGTGGAGTGGCTTTTCTTCAGGGCATCTATATGCAGGAGTACCAAAGGGATATGTTAGTATTCACAGACTGTAGATGTGAGCTACTGCCCAGTAGTGTGCTATTGAGTAACTGAAGAAAAGAGTTTCAGCTCAACTTGTACTGTACCAGAACTACTACAGTGGCTGCGATTCCTCTATGTATACACAAACACACATGTATTATTAATTAACAGAGAGCATCCTCCAGTTGTACTGACAGTATCACTTGTACAAAAAAAGTACAGTTAAATGTACTTTCAGGCTTATAGCGGAGGAAAATTCTCAGGTAATAGTAGGGCAACTTTTTCTTCTACTATTTTGGAGTTCTAGGAGAAAATGCAGAGATTTACTCTTCTAAATGGGTGGATCAAAAATATAATGCAGAGTGAACTGCTTTATCACAATTAAGGTGCTAATTATGTAACTTTATGGAATTACACTATCTCCTGTGGAGTGGATAGTCAGAGGGTAGAAAGCTTCACTCATCCAACTACTGGATGAAAAGGGTGATATTAATGGAGGGATTTTTTTTTTTTTTCTTTATATACAAGAAGATACCTGACTTTCTCCTGTGGTAGAATATGGGAGAGATTGGGGTATGGGTGGCAGGATTCTTACTACTTTAAAATGTCTTTATAGTTTGTGGACTTGAGGCTTTTGTTTTTTATTTGTTCTTTCACCACCTTCTTCTGGCCTGTTTTAGTGGCAGCACTTAAAATTGTGTACCATAAAATGACCCTGAAGTACTTTGTGAATCTTATAGAGGCTGTTTTGAAAGCAGGGGCGATTAGGATAACATTCTCAATATTTATCACAGAAGGGCCTTACCATAATGTTCAGAGTGGAGGGAAGGCAGCTGTGTTCATTCTTTCCTGGACTGAATGATAACATGCTACAAGAACCTATATATTGTGGAGGAGAAGAAATCCTGTTTCTCTTGGTTTGTTTTGGTTTTTTTGGGCTTTTTTGCATAAATCCCATTTTTGTGGTGGGCTTTTGTAGCATGTATGTGCAATTCAGGAGGGTGAATGAGAGAGATGATCCTCTGCTTTATGTTACAGAATCAACTTTGAAATAGGCATAGTGGGGTCAATTCTTAAATAAAGTGGAAGTTGGTTTGGTTATGGTGTTTTTGATTTTTTGTTTTTCTCTCCTCTCTCCATCTTTTAATGGATATTTGCCCATATCTGTGAGTAGTGTTAAGTTAGAGACCTACCACCTCATAAGATGCCATGTTGTTTATTCAGCATTTTTACCCATTTAAGAGGGAAATGGACTTCTTTCTCCTGGTTTCATTTTGTTGCAATGCTATACCCAAGTCCTCAATGCTCTAACTACCTCTGATGCTATGAATGTACAGTCTTGTAATAGACCACGACTTGAAATAACAACAGATGCCTGTAGCAATCTTTTCTGTAAATTCTTTAAATCAGCTAACTTGTCATCTTTATTTGTGACACAGCAGTATAGGCTCTTCTTTTTTTTTGAGTATTAGTAAATTTATCCCATAGGCATTTGATATTTAAAAATTTAACTAATACTTAACACTGGAATTATAATGGGCAGGGGTATATTCAGTTAGTTAATGCTGCAAATTTACATTTAATAGGGTATTTTTTATTTGACTATTTTAAGACATTAGGTCAAGTTTAAAAGGATCCACTACATGCTGTTTGTTTTTAATTTATTACTTAGTCTAAGTTTTTTTCTGACACTACAGCTGCATAATGTCTACAGAGAAAATGTACACTGAACAGTTTCAATATATTATTTAAAAGGGCTTTATCAGCGTATTTAAAAATATGCTGCTCTTACAGAACCAAAATGTGTTTTTTATGGCATAAATAAGAATGGTGCTCCTAAATGCAAAATGTCCAACCAATGGAATCTTTGTGAGTGCTATGCATTCGAGTTATTTTTTAAAATAAAACTAGTTTTGAGTAAGAAGTCTTGACTGCATGTTATGCTTTCAGAGGTGGGTGTGTTAAATATGTAAACTGACCCTAATCCGTCCTGCATCATCCCTGTGTATGGGCTGAAGAGGTAAGGATTTTCTTCTGTCTCTGCACCTTTTGTGACACTGTAATAAGCTTCAGGAACACCCTGACTTCACAATTAAAAACAAAGCCTCAAAAAACCCCCAAAACCCAACAGGAAGGAAACGACGCAGGAAGGGGCTTTAAAACTAATTGCACTCACAGCACATGCTAGACATTGTATACTTCAACAATAAGTCTAGTATGCATCTGTAACAAAGAATCAAGAACAAAAGAACTGTAGTAGTTCAGGGGTGCAAATTCATCTTGTTCTCATTTAAAAAAAAAAAAAAAGCAATGATACTGGGAATCTCAGAAATCATTAGGAAATGTGGGACTAGCCTTTTGCCAAGAGCTGCAACAGCTCTGCATATTTACAATAGTTGTGAATACTCAGTCATAAAATTCAAGGCAAAAAAATCAGTCAAGGCAGCATAAAATTGTGATGCATCCTAGCAGAAGTAGTTTTAGTTGCTTCCAGTTTCTGATAACTGCTCCTTAGTAAAGAAATTTAGTTCTTCCTAATAATGCGCACATTTCACATTTGTTACAAGGCTGTGCAGTTATGGATAGAGCTCCAAAAATTATAGTAGGTTACATAGAATTTAATTCCTCTAAAAATATTAGAAAATGAAGTTGAGATCTGTTATCTTGAGGCAATCCATTTTAGAATAAGATCATTGTGAAAACCCTTGTAGAGGGCCTAGAAACAGGAGAGCAAGCTCTGCTCTGTCCCGCTAAGGAACAAGGGCAATGTTCCAGTAAAACGGTGGCATGCATACTGCATTGTACTTTGGATCTGGAAAGTTTTGTCCTCACCCATAGGCCAGCAAATATCAAGTCTGTCTAGACTGTCTGTTTGAAATCTCAAGTTTTTATATCAATCTTTTTTACTGCAATTACAGAATAGGAGCTACCCCTGACCTTGATGAGTCTGTAGCAACTACGGAGTTTGCCAGCTACTTTTTCACTTCAATATTTCAGTACAAGTCTCTGCTTCAGATTTTAAGTTGCAAGTCTGAGGCTTTTTGTGTTTGTACGTAAAGCTTTTCTTGTCATCTCTGCTTTCAATGACCCAGGTCTACATTAAATATGAGGATATTTATATTCTTCCTGCATTGCAAATTTAGCTTAAAAAATGAAATTTAAAGTTAACATTTTAGTTACTGACATATCACCAAAAATAAAGACTTTCTGGAAATGTAATACTGCTGTTAACAATATACAAGCCAGAAAGTAATGTAGCCATCCTCCTTTAATAAATTATTACCTCTACATTCTGGATGGTCACAGGAAGCAAAGTCTATTGAGTAGATAAGGCCTTATCTGACTGAACATGAGTGCACAGTTAGTCTTACTATATTACAAGGTTGTCAACAGCAATTTTTCTAAAACTCCAAGTAAAGCAGCAATATCAAAATACAGTTATTTTTAGTCCCCATTACAATGACATTTTAGAAGTTGTGGCACAAGCACATGCAGTCATGAAGTTTACATTACACATTTTGCTTTGTCCCTGAAATTAAATGTTATGTAAAAAGATGTCTATAATTTCAATAAATGAGACATGCATTCTGACAAAGGAAAGCATTTGCTACTAAACATTAAATAAAACCAAAAACCCCAACCAACTTATAACTGAATAATTAAACAGCAACTATATGGAAGGTAGCTCCAGATTTCAATACTTTCAGTGCAACAAAGGATGTGGGCTTCTGCTGCCAGTTCTACCAAAAGAAGAATGGAGACTTAAGGAAGTCTTACAGGTGTTAAAACTGCAAACCTAAGATTGAGTATATGATTTCATATTCATCACTGCAAGTCAGTTTAATCACCACACCTATTAGCTGGCGTATATACCTCAAAGCTATTTAGAAATACTTGCTTTTCTTTGAACATTTAAATTTACTCTCCTGAAATAGCAGAAGGAAAAAAAACCCTAATTCTACAGAATAACCCACTAAAGCTCTCAAAGTATGCATTTTCCATATTCTATACATAATTTATAAGACCACTTTAAGGCTACATATTGTTAGGTTTTTTTCATGCTAGTCAGCCATTAACTACTAGAGTTTCAGCTACTACAATGATAATTTATAATTTATTCTGCAGATAACAAAATCTTCCTGTAACAACATAATACACTTATTTCTTGTGGTACTGAAAAGATGTGCTATAACGTCACTGTGTTTTGCAACCAAAAAGCTTCATTTCCTAGTTTTCATGCCTTATCTAGATGATGTAGGTCCCTTCCAAATGAAATACTGTAGCGTTACACAGCTTTATCAATAACTACTCCCTAGTTAAAACATTTTAATATATAAAAGATGCTCTAGTATATGTGCAATGCCTTTCATGGGCTCTACCAGTTTCTCTGGTACCCAAGCTCCTGCCAAGCTTTTCTGCTTAAGTACCTTTTTTTATGCACCTTCAGGTATCTAGGTATCCTTATCAATATTAAGAAAACAAAGATATGTAAAGCGTTACTCAGAAATTTACAGAAAATCAGACAATACAAGTAAATGAAAATTATTGTATGTGCATTGACACACTGGCGCAGACTACGGATGTTCCAACACTGAAGCCCAAAGACCCTCCTTTCAGTTTGACCTACAGATTTATTAATGGGCCTCCACAGCACAAGAAGGAGGCAAACTGTGAATCCACCTACCGTCAGCATAAAGTTTTGACAGACTTTGCCAAATGGTGTTCTGGTTTATCCTTCTGTACAGAGGTCAACTATATGCAGACTTGCATTCCAATCACCTATCAACTGTTACTTACAGAAGAGTTTTGTAGTTGGTTGGTTTGTTTTTAAAACACTGGCAACCCTAATGTTTTGCTAAGTGTTGCAATATGTTCAGATGTGTTGATTTTGCAGGAGGGTAAATGGCACTCCAGATGGCATCACTGCAGATCTTCAGAGATGGCAAAATCATTCAGTAATGCCACAGAGACTGACTTTCCAGAGAAAGTGCCTATATTTTGAAGAGCAGTTTTATGCTTCTGGACTTGCAGCATCATAACTCCATGCTCATATCTTATCTTAGTGCTTGTTCACTATGGCACAAGAAGGACAATCTCCAATGGCTTGGATATTCCATACCCTTCTAGCAGAGATTATGAATACCTAGAAGGCTATCCTCATTGACAGATGAAGGAATGGGTGTGTAGCCATGCACCCAAAAGCCTGCTGAGTGACAGATGTGAAAATAGGATAAGATCCTACTAGGAAACATGTTTCTCTACCAGTCCTTACCAGGCTTCTATACCTATGTTCAGATTGTGTGCTCTAAAGGGATCCTCCCTTAACATTGAGATCATTGTAAGTCTGTTTTGAGAATTTCTCGTAAAGCCTCCTAAGATGTATGAGAACCAGCTGGCAAAAAGGTAGCAAGCATGCAGCACTACACCTAGGAAAAACCACAAAGGCTACATCAAGAATTTTCTCCACTTCCCTGATCAACTAGATTGTGAGAATATAAAAGTAGCTTGGAAGCACTTTCATCACCACTTTCACTTGGAGAATGAAGCCTGTTTTGTTTGTACCCATAAGCCATTCCCTGTTTACATATTTGTGTTTATGCTTACTTTAGTACGTACATTGGTTTGTATTTAACAAGAAAACATTCTTATTTCCCCATTGATTTAACTCCATGGTCACACACTATCTCCATTGACAAAGCAATCAACATTCTTAAGGGGATAAAAATGTATTGAACTGTAACATATTTCCTTACAGTACAGTCCTGATTAAGAGATTCCAAAAGAATTTTTCCAGCATTAGGCAAATCCCACTTTTCCCCCTATATCTACACAATTCAGCAATGATGTATGCTTCCAGAGGAAAAGTAAAAAGGCTGTTTTCTTACATACTTGCAGTAAGACTGTATAACATAGATTTTAGAGTGGTGCTTTCTTTTGTGACCTTTTACAAATTGTTCTCTTTCCTTTGAGACAGGGTGAGGGACAACTCTGAATAGATCAAAGTGCTTCATAGGTAAAAAGAGCAATTACGGCACAAATTACAGCTGTATCATAAATACTACTGTAGGTTGGGAAAATGTGATTAAAGGCATTAAAGGCACCAACTTCCACAACAATTTAATTTTACCTCACATATAATTGCTGTGACTGCACTGACAAACTGAAAAAGAAAATGGTGTTGCTTAAAGAAGAATAGAGTGAGAGCAAACAGCAGAAGGGGGCAAAATAATAGGACAGACAGGGTAAAATTTGTGTTCTTGTCATGCTCCCTGTTAAGAAAACCCAGGAACATTTAGTGGAACTGAAAGGCAACGTATTTAAATACAAAATTAACTAGAACAAATTATCACAGCTTTCAATGAGGGCAAGAGCTTAGCAGAATTTTCAAGAGATTAAGCATTTATGTAGCTAATGAAATTATTCAAGTTTTCAGCCAAATACTAATGGTGGTAAGGAAGCAATATCTCAATGCAAATTAGTCAGCAAATCATACACTGTGTATTTAGCTAGCAATTAAGGATTTTACTTTTTTCCTCTCTGTAAACCAAATAATTACTTTGCAAGAATTTAAATGAAATTAAAACAAATTGTTTCAGTAATCTCCCACCCCATTTACATTTGTTATTTATTATGCAATTTTTACTTCTTACATCCTCTGAATATCAACATAATTTTCATCCAGTATTCCTGATCCATAAGGTATTAAAGATATAAGTCAAGAAAATTCTTGGAAGGCAGACACAGGGACTGCGAGAATGAAGACCCTGGGCAAAATGTAGGAGAGGATCTGGTCTGAGATCATCTTAAGAACCTGAACATACACAACTCCATGGGACTTGATGAAATCCATCCATGGGTCCTGAAGGAGCTGGTGAATGAAGTTGCTAAGACACTGTCCGTCATATTTGAAAAATCATGGCAGTCAGGTGAAGTTCCTGATGACTGGAAAAAGGGAAATATAACCCCCATTTTCAAG
>JAOEHY010018076.1:0-14517 GCA_025447955.1 Psilopsiagon aurifrons | reverse complement strand
GGACTGGGACTCCTTCCTCATTGTGTATGGGATGGGATGGGCTGGGTCAGGGATGGATTGGGGGGGGGGGGGTCTTATTTCCCTTTTGTTTTCCTTTCTAAACGCATAGCGCTGCTAAATCCCTTCAGGGTTTGTGGTTTACTGTTGAAAGAGACGTTGGTAACTGATTAGGTTTACTGTAGTCATGTCAGGATCAGCCCCGAAGGAGCCTCAGACCTCCGTCCCTCAGAGCACACCTAGTGTTCCTGATCCCGCTCCCGTTGCCGCCGGACCTGGAGGCTCAAGTGACGTTTCCTTTGGTGAGCAATCTCTTAGCTTCACCACCCCAGACGTCAACCTGGTGGAGATGATGGAAATTGAGTACAGCCAGCTGCAGCGCATGCTTTACTCACAGGCCGAGGCGCAAGCTAGCCAAGGCGAAGCACAAGGCAGGCTCAGTGCTTTCTCCTCGCCCGGTAACCCTGCAGCCCCCCCTCTGCAGCAGACCTCACCGCACACCAGGCAGGAGGGGTGTGCATCAACCAGCACTGGGAACCCGCCGGTGTACCCGGTTAGCTGCCAGTCGGGGTTACCTGCTGACAGCAGTTCAAACCCGCGGTTGGGCTATGCTGACCTTCAGGAGCTCAGAATGATGTTACTTAGCGAGTCTAACCTCCCTTTGAGCCGTACAGATAGAATGCCTAACAGTAGCTCGGTAGCAGCCCCGGGACAGAGTTTAGTAAAAGTTAAACATGGTGAGAATGTTGTTGGGAGCAATAAAGGAAACATACTTGTCGAGAATTTGGCACCAGAGCCTAGATCTAAATCTGCAGTCAGAGTTCGGTTGGAAGACAGATTCAACAGCATCCAGACAGAAAACCCCAGATGCCAAGACCCCCAAGAATCTGGAGTAACCCTTAACAAGTGTGTTGCAATTACTTTTAGTTTATGTTGTTAGACTGTGTAGCATCATAGAGTGCAAAGCTGGTTTTCTAAATGAAACTTAAGAGCAGTACTTTGATTTAACACATGAGAATGACGGGCTGGGCTTTTTAGAAGGTGGCTGCAACCCCACTGACTCAGATTAGGGCTCTCTACGTTGCAGAATGGTGCAGCATGTAGTTCCAAACTGAATTACTTTACAACTTTATTCTTGATATCAACGTGCAATATGAGTAGAGGTGAGAGGAGAAGATTTAACATGCAGCTTGCTAAAAGCAAAGTTTTTTAATCATAATAAAATATGAAGAGTTGTTGATTAGCGTTCTACCATAGTGGCCTGACTATGGGGAAAACTTTGAGCACAGATGCTGTTTCACCCCTGGCCCTGTAACTGTGTTAGTGTGCTGATGAAATGTTTTATTGAGGCATAAAACCTGTGTTACTGCACAGAATGAAATACCTTCTCACCTGATTGTCCCTGAAGTAGGCAGTATGGCAATAAGAATGATTTCTCTGTACAGTAAATGGAAGTAATTTCTTGGTGGTAGTTATTAGAAGTACGTGTAGCTGTACATCTTTCTGCGCTCATTTTCAGGTAGTCAGTCCGATATGTTTCCTGTGTCCTTTCTTTTTGTGTGTGTGTGTGTTTCTTTTTAAGTTTAGTAACATTGGTTCGCCAGCCATCGGACCTGATCGGTGTTCCTCGCCACGAGCAAGAAAACAAGTGTGCTGCACTAGGGAAATATAAGACATCCCCTGCCTCTCCTTCCTCACAGTTGCCATACCCAGTGCTGACTATGAATGCATGTTCTGCTGCTGGAGGTGCCAACCCTTCACAAGCACAGGTAGTAATGTAGTCACCTCTAGTTGTGCTCTGCTGATTTCAAAAGTGTTAATCTCTTAGGTGTAATATAATTTTGGAGGTTTGTGTTGAAGTGTGACTTGGTTTGAATAAGGATGGTCAGAACGAGCTGTAGTGTATTTATTCTTACATTAATCTTTAGGACCATCCAAAAATCCTTGCTCAAATCAATGGTGTGGCATTTGTAACAACCTGCATCCAGGTATGATCAGTAGCCTGTTAGATTTATTACTAGAAAGACTGTATTCTTGAGTTCATCAGTACGTCATCAGCTTCATCTGTACAAAACAAGGAGACGCTTGATAGGATTTTCCATGGTTCCTTTCTTTCTAATCAATTCTGATGGAAGATAAGATTCCCCCCTCCAAAATCAAGACTGATAGCATGGCACTGAGAAGAGTCAGAGGTATCCCCAGAAAAATCATATGTCTGTCAAAATCCCAAGGTTGTGGGCAGAAGTAATGGGGATTTATTCTGATACAAGAAATTGAATCACAGGTCCAAAACTTAAAAAGTTAACATGAAGTTATCAAAACAGTCTCTTTTTAATGTATCTCATCCTCTAAGTATTCCCTTTTCGGTTTTCACAGACCTCTGGTGCGTCTTGTGCTATTTTGGAAGCTGCCAAACATCAAGACCTTGGGATACCCAAGGCATTCTCTTTCTGCTGTCAGGAAATCGACTCCACGAAACTGGCAGCAGGTGCTATGAATAAAACTTTGCCTGAGGAAGTCTGGATTAAAGTTGGGGGTAAACCACTTCTTTACACTTCGCTTTCTTTTGGCTTTCAGATCTATAGTTTTTCTGAATTTGTGTGTTTTCTAGAATGAATCTGATTTTAGTGAATCATATGAGGTGGGGGGGTTTGTCTGAAACATGCTATAGGTAATATGGGGCTAGATTTCTCCAGGTACTTGTGAGTTTAGCTCTACTTTTGAGATCATTTAGCGCTTCTACCTGGAATTGAGAAAACCCTGAGGCTGCAAAGTTCCTTTGAAAATCAGGCCTAGAGTAAGCAACTGGTTTCTTTCTACAGTTTTTTGTCCCCCAAAGTTGATACAGCAGATCCAGTCAGTATCAAACTGAGGAACATGTAAAGGACTACTTCAAGTGCTGATCAAAGGCAGGCATGAGCTCAGTGGGTTTGCTCAGAAAACAGAAGCTGGGTGGATTTTGAAACAGCAAGCGGTGCTTTAGGGCTTCTTGAAAGAAGCTATGAGTCTATCTTGGTTGGCAATAAAACTTCGAAGATTATTCCACATAAATAAAGCAACACAAAAAAAATCCCCATGATCAATGGGAGGGTCATAAATAGGTTCTTCTTTTCCTCTTTGTTTTTTCCAAGAAGAGAGTTTGTGCAAGCATGCGCTAAACAGAAGAAGTTGCAGCAAAATAAGCCCATTGGATCCAACCATAGATCGCAAACCTCTCAGTGAAATTCAGAATACACGTGATGGTAGCCAGAGTGCCACAGCCACCCAGGGCCCCTGGCAGGCAGCACAGTCCAGTTCAAGCCTGCAGATGCAAAGTGGTATTCAGGATGGAATCGCTCAGCGAAGAGAAAGGCATAACCGCATGGAGAGAGACAGGAGGTAATTTCTGTGAGGAGTGGTAGAACGAAGGTTTTGAAGCTGATACTGCAATATTCCTGTCATTCTCCAGAGTCAAATGTAAATTGGACATGTTCTGATTCACCTACAAGGACAAGCAGTGCAGGTAGTGAGGGCTGGGTGTTTGTTACATTCAAGAATGATGTACATTTCCTTGTAATTGTTGGTTTTTACTCTATAAACAAACAGAAGAGAGCTTTCCAATCACTTAACCAATTCTATAAAGACAAAGTAACTTGTGTAAACATGACTGGTACACAAACACAAAGCTTGTAGCAAACAAAAGGAAGTCCCCAAAGCCCACAGCTTGTAGTGCATGTAAGCAGTCTCCTCCTTTTATTTTTCCCTTCCTCTCTGTCATCTTTGCTAACGTTTTGTATTTGCCTGCAGGCGAAGGATCCGGGTTTGCTGTGATGAGCTGAATCTTCTGGTTCCATTCTGTACTGTTGATACTGATAAGGCCACAACTTTACAGTGGACAGCTGCGTTTCTGAAGTACATTCAGGAAAGGCACGGGGATACTCTGAAACAGGTTTGACCTCTAACATCATTCTTGTTCTTGATAAAAACTTGAGATGTCTTAAAGCTATCACAACAGAGCTTGAAGTATGTGGAGTGCTTCTGTGTGATGCTGTTTTAGAAGGACTGCTGTATCCTTGAACCTTCCTGTATTTTTTTATGTTTGCTTTTTATTTTCTCTTTTAGCTGGTTTAGTTCAGCAGTGTAAAGTCACAGGCTGTCCTCAGGCAGGGTTTTCAAGTTAGATATTAAGTCCTGAGCATGATATTATCCAGACAACAATGCAGAGCTGAGGTTCTCTTCATTCATTCTAACCCTCTTAATTTTCTATTAGCTCCCACCTCAAAGTGGGTAAGAGTAGTAAAGGATTTTGTGCTTTATGAGCAGCTCCCATGTAAGCACACCAGTAGCTGCAATTCTGACTCTGTTAAACAGCTCAAGAGAGTTGGTGGAGTCTCTATAGAATAACCTGCTTGTCTAGATAGTGGGATGGCCCCTCAGCACTTTCCGCTAAAGGGTCTTCTTTCCCCCAAAGACACTAGTGGAACAAAAATTACGCATCCAAAGTAAATATCTACATTAAACATAACTGTTATTTCTTTTGTAGGAATTTGAGACTGTGTTCTGTGGTAAAACAGGCAGGAGACTAAAAATCCCAAGGTCAGACTCATTTGTAACGTGTCCAGCGCAGGAAAATACGTATGGCTATGGAGACCAAATAGCCTGACCTCAGACCACCTTGAGTTGCATGACAAACAGTGGCCCACACTGTTTTATTTTCTCCATTTACATGCTGAATGTGAATTACAAAATGTAACTTGTAAAATATATAAATAGAGCTTTACAGAAAACATTCTTTATTCAAAGTGGAAATGACAGTGAAGTACTAGCAACAGAAATCAGTGCTCTGTTAAAAGGAGCTTTGGGGCCTACAAGAAAATGTCATGACAGCTAAGTATTTTTCCCCTTTAGTTACAAAAAACATGTTCTTTTTCTATTTGTCATTCTACTTTGGAGTATTTTGGGGTTTTTTGTTTGTTTGTTTTATTTAAGAGATGAGCAGTAGAGTTAGGAATAACTATAGAACGTTCATCTGTCCTGTTATTTTAATGACTAGATGCAAATGTACTCTTCATGTGTAAAAAGAAATTGAAGTTACTATATTAGAATGCCCATGTTTTTCCATTAAAAAATCAGATTGTTTAATGGCATAAGTGCATAGTTCCTAAACTGTGCTTCTGTAATGAAGTGTACATTTGCCATACACATTTTAACATGCTTGGCCCCAAAGAGTAATACAATGGTGTTAGCATTCTTCTGTAAATACAGCACTGTTTTTAATGTCTGTCACCCAACTGTCCAAGAGGTTCTTGTGTTGTTACTTTAGTCCAAGAGTGGCATATTGTGAACAGTAGATTACTTAAATGCAGAAACTATTTTCATGTATAAAGCTAAATATGACTCCTATGTTCATAGGCTTTAGCATATAGGGCAGAAACAGAATAGTGTGGGAGCTGAGAGTGGTTTTACTAATTTTTTTAAATAGATGATACTAGTAGGTTTTAAAGGACAAAAAAGGTCTCCCAAAAGAAATACCTTACTAAATCACGGACATGGACAATTTTGCACCAGTTTATTCCCAAACAATCCTAGTAAAACCGGTTCTGGAAAGCGGAATTCAGCTGCGTTAGTTTGTATATAACGACACTTAAAACATCACAAAGGTTAAAAAAAATCTCCTTTTATTTTTACAACAGGTCATACAGGGCTTTTTGGCTGGACTTGAGATGAGCATCCTTTCTTATTGGGGGGTTCATTCACAATTACTGTGCAAATAGCTTAAGTAGAGGTCTTGAAAATGCTGTTACTTCATTTCCTTTATTATCATATGGAAATATACAGAAATTCTTCCCTGTAAATTAAAATATATACATTTCACTTTGGCAGAATTTGACTGCAAGAGGATTGCTAGTTACTGGTCTCAGCAAATAGTTGAGGTGCAATCTGAGAACTGATAACTGACAGCACAGACCTAAGCTAAGAGCTCTACTTGAGCTAGAATCTGAAGGTATTGAAATACAGGCTACTTAAATGCCTAATTTCCACTGATGGAAGGAGCAGTTTGGTGCCTCAACACCTTAATAGCATCTGTCTTAGTGCACAAACCTGCAGTAACCAAAGTCAGTGGGAGCAGCACCAAAGGATTCAAGTGGCAAGGCTCAAAGATTGATACAGAGAAGTTGTGATCTTTAGCATGAAGTAAGAAGGAACACTGCTTCCTCTTGCAGGTCTCTTGAACAAAGGGAGAAAGAGAAGGTGAGGTTGTTAAGCAGTAAAAATTCTGGACAGTAATTGAGGGGGAAGGAGAAAATACTCATAAAGCATCTTTTAATGAAAAGTTTTCATCTGATGCTTTCTTTCTCATAGAACTGTGTCAAAGTCTTCACTCAATACAATAGAAGGCACATCTGTCCATTTAGCACTAGGAGGATTCTGTCTGTTTTCTTACAATGCACTGTTTATTTAAATATTCAGTCACTTCTCCACTTCTTGTACTATTGTTTTATGATTTTTTGGAAGTTGATACTCCGACAGCTCCCATGCAAGCCGATGTGTCACATATCCCTGGAGTTCCCTGAGCCCCAATAGCACCAGGAGTACCAGGATCCCCTGGAAGACCGGGTTCACCCTGAGCACCATCACGACCATTTTTTGTGACTCCAGGTACACCAGGTGGTCCTAAACAAGAAGGGGAAAGAGGTTACATGAATTATTTCCTTTTTTTCCCCCTTTTTTTGATATATGTGTAAATATATGTGTTACTTTTAGAATTCTTATAATCCATTGAAGTGTCTGTACATGAGACTTGTTGAGTACAAGGTGTTGAATAAATTTAGCCTGACTCTGGAGTATGTGTGTTGGATTTTTTAGAGTGCCTTTGCATTGATGGTGGATGTTTAGTATTGAGGGTGTTTGATTTGCCTTTTTGCTGACCACTGTGGAACTGGATTCCACCTCACTATTGCCTCAGTCATAGCAGTACCACGTAATTACTAACCAGGATTATTTTACACTATCCCTGAATAGTTTGCTCAAGGGATGTCCTTACTGTTGTGACAGCAGGAGTGCCCACATCCGTCCTTCCTTCCCAGCCACCAGCTTCCTCCTTAGAGGGAGGCTGTGGCCTTCACCTGCTTCGGTTCATTGCACCTCCTTCAGTCTATCTGTAATTCAGATTCTGAGTGAGGGAAGGAGTGTGGAGAGAATGATGGAGAGAACATCTCCCTGACATTACAGATCAGGAGCTTCCTTTCTACCTGCATCTGCTTTCAAAACTGTGCTCACAATGAAATACATGGTTTGTTTATGGGCAAAAACCAGTTTCTGCTTTGGCTGAATCAAGCTGTTACTTCTTTTTTTCCTTCAGATGCCAAAAATGATTCACAAACAACTAACTGCCCTAACAGCAGGCTACTGAGGCTTCCTAAAATAGGATTCTGTCTCCCTGAGGGACACTTCTATCAGCTATAAACCTGCTTTTCTGTGTCAATTATGGTAGAGAGATAGTGCCCGATTCTTTTCAGCCATGGAAGTGATGAGCTGCATCTGCTGTTGATCTTACATTTCCTGAGTAGAACAAATGCTCTCAGTATCTAATATGTGAAACAGCCTCTTTTTACATGCTTTGGAAAAAGAAAACATTTATGGATTAATGCAATTATTTTATGGAAGGATCTAGGACAAGGGGTGTAAATATTCTACTTCTGTGAAATCATATGGGTGCAGAACCTGCTTTAGCTGCCTGTAGCTTATTCATTGTACAGATGTAATCACAATTAGAAAACCTGCTTTAATAGTTGAGCAAAATAAAGACTGTTCTTGCATGTTTCTAGTAGATACTCATTAATTTGCATAAATTAATCTTTGAATCTTTTGAGAAAGGATTTGTGACTTCAGGAACTGGGATTAGAGCCATGTACAGGGCAATAGCACCGCTGTCTCTCAGAATCACTGCACAGGGAAGGTGTGTTTGCTTCTGGTAAAATTAAGTGTGTCCAGAAATGTGAAATGAATTAATGAAGTTTTGCTGTTCCAATTCTCCCCACCTATTCTAACCCCAGGAAAACAACCCAACTATGACAGCTACAGGAACAGAGTGGTTATAATGCACTGCTGACACTATGCAGAGCTGCCCCTCTTAAACCATGACTGAAGTAATTCGCACAGACTTACCTTGAAGTCCTTGATCACCATCAGGCCCATCAATACCTTGACCAACAGGTCCCTTGTCTCCCTTCTCGCCAGTGTCACCTTTAATCAAAACCAAGAGGATTTCAATGGGCTGTGAATTGCAGCTGGATCCAAGCTCAGGGAGAAGAAAGTAACAGGAGAAGCTCAAAATCCTGAGGACTTTGCTGGGATCTTTGCGTACACTGCATACCTAAAGATGCAAAACTGCTCTCTACAACCCCAAGGCTTGACTTTGACTCCTCTACTGCTGAAACAACTGCACATTTGCACTTCATTTGTGTGGGCATAAAAGAGAAGCAGGGTGGTTTAGTCCTTCTTACCTCTGGGACCAGGATCACCCAGCTCTCCTGTTGGCCCTCTGTATCCCGGGGGACCCCGAGGACCAGGATGCCCAACGCTTCCCACAACTCCAGGCGGACCCGGGGGCCCAGCAGGGCCAGGCCTACCCGTCATTCCAGGAGACAAAGGCTTCCTCAGGTTAGCAGCTAACTGTGCAATTTGATCTGAAAGGAACAATTAAAACAGCACAATTAGAACAATTGAACCCTCCACATCCACCATCTTCACTCTTTGCTTGGCTGTTGTCTGCCACCAGTGTGCTTAATTGAGCGAGAGCTGAAAAGCAAGTGCCTGGCATTAAAGCAGAGCTGTGTGTTTGGCCAGAGCTTGCTCCCTGCACTCCTACACACTTTGATTTTGGTGAGAGATCTGCAGATTTTTAAGCTATTGATATTTCCTTTTTCCTAAAACACTTGAAAAAAATACCAAGTATTCTAGAAAATGATACTCCAATGATTAAAACAGGTTTTCGGAAACAAGCTTTCAGAATTAACTTCATCCCAGCGGTCAAATATAACCTCTAAATGCAGAACTTTGGAGGAAGAAGCCCCCTCCATGACCTGACCAAGGCAATGGGATGCGCTGAAGTTCATAACAACACAGGTTGGGGCAAACACTTGCAGCCAGTGCTTGCAGTGTGAGCATGGGGTACTAGTGTCAGAGCTGCTCTAAGCACACGCTGCTTGTTGCCATGATGAATCACTTGAAAATTTCATGCCAGACAAGAAGTGACCTCTGAATAAGTTCTTACATTAAAGGTCAGCTTATTTCTTCTTACCAAGACACAAAATAGCAACCCCACGGGAGCCGTCTTCTGTTCAGGATCTACCCATCTTCAGCTAAGCGTGGTAATTAAAGCCCCTTTGCTCTCAGTAATACTCACCACTTATCATTTCCCCACAGAGTTCTCTTATATGTTGTTCACTGGCCTCTTTGCCCTGCAATTAACAGAAGAATGAGGACACTTCCTACAAACCATATTGTCCATAATCATCCCTGACAGAAGCTTCAGGGCACAAAACTCCTTGCCAGCAGCTCAGTAGGAAGCACTGGATTCTGCATGAAGAAGAGGGGGTTTCCCCCGCCCCTTCAAAAGATGATTGCTTCAATTCAGAAGCTCTATTCATAATAATGGCAGGGACTGAATAACTGGCCTGATGTTAAAATTAATCTGGGGTTTATTTGACCTTTCCTGAGTGATGAAACATGAGCTCTGGACCAAGACAGAAGTGGTGACCAGAAGCTGTATTTTAAATGACCAGCTTCTACCTCACTTTTGTAATGAGAACAGGGACTTGCAGCCTGTGCCAATGGACACAGATAATCTGCTCAGGGATCACTGTGGAAGAAGGTTAATTCTCCACAGAGACTTTAATTCTGAAGCTTGCAAAGTGTTAATCTTTTGTTAATACTGTTTAGTGGTAAACTCCCAGTGCAAAACTGTTCACTTGCAAGCAGTTGCCTACATTTGTCTGCTTAAATACAGGACCTTATTCTTTGAATATGCATCCAAACCCCGTGATTTATCCACCTGGGAGGCTCCCTGACGGGGGACAGAAGCAGGTAATACTTACAGGAGGCCCAGGTTTTCCTGT
Organism: Psilopsiagon aurifrons; assembly: GCA_025447955.1. Classification (NCBI taxonomy): domain Eukaryota; kingdom Metazoa; phylum Chordata; class Aves; order Psittaciformes; family Psittacidae; genus Psilopsiagon; species Psilopsiagon aurifrons. The sequence continues at coordinate 4,420 of JAOEHY010018076.1, read as the reverse complement.
GATGCCGGGGACTCCTTGCTCTCCCTGACGGCCCATGGGCCCTGGATGTCCTGGGATTCCCGGTACTCCAGCTGTCCCATTAGGTCCTTGTGCGCCTTTTGGACCAAGTTCTCCTCTTTTTCCTGGCTGTGATGAAGAAGGAGATTAAAAACCACTAACACTTAAACCAGAACACATGGCCCATCAATTTCCTCTGGGGATTAGTTGAGCCTTTCTCCAGGTTTCCCTAACTGATCTGGCATGTACCTTTCCTACAATGTATGAGTGATTTTACATACATAGGTCATGATAACAGGAGTTCTTTCTGCAGCAAAACACATCTGAGTGTTCTGAATGCCACAAAAAGTCATCCTTGCCATAGATTTTATAGCACGCCCAGGAAGAAAACGTGCTTCTATGATATGGTGCCAGAATGTAGTTTATGGGGATACAACATCTAAAGATGCGATGAACATGTTTGCTCTCAAAGCTTCAGTGCATGAGCCTGCAAGGTCTGACACATACCTCTCCTTTTTGGCCAGGAGGACCAAAGGGACCCTGTTAGAAAGAGAAGGGAAATAAGAAAGAATGATCATTCAGCAACCACACATCTGAAGTCAAAGCTCCCAAGCTGCAGGAAGCCACGATCATACACACATGGTACCTCATGGGCTTTTCTGGCAAAGGGGCCAGGAATGACAGCAGGATGCTGGAGACTAAACTGAGCCCTGGCACAACAGAGAGGGGACTCCAATGACAAGACCTGCCCTGGGTACCAATGCTGAGCACAGGTCCAGGCAACCTGGCTTCTTCTTGGGATGGATAAAACCCATGGATGGATAATTCTGACTGGCCATATTAATCCTTGATACGTGGTTCTCTACACCCATCTGTTATTTGGGGGGTCAATTCTACTGCGTTTCAGGACACCTACCAGTTCTCCTTTGTCCCCTGGGAGGCCGTCTGCTCCAGCAATGCCCTGAAATTCAGATACCACAATTGTTGGTGCACAAGGATTATTGACAATATGCTGAGACTTGGATAACCTCAGCTCCTAAGGGAGATGGGGGCACATGGCAGTTTATACAATGCTCCAGAAAAAGCAAGTTCTCTCTTCCCAAAGCTGAGCTCTAGAGTTCTGCTGCTGCATCCCAAGCCAGCACTTGGATGAAAGGCTTAATTCATACAGGTGAGAGCCCTGATGGAGTGAAAGACATCCACAGGCTGGCAGTGGCATTCACTATACGTGGTATGTAAAGTTCACGTCTCAGAAAATGTGGGTTTGCAATGACAGGTGAATGTTCACTGTCCAGTGTAAATGGGCTTCCTCAATAGAGTCATCTGCAGCACATCTCCATCCCACCCTTCAACAGCAGCATCCATCACCTACTGAGGATCCCTCTTTGCTCTGGCTGAGGAGCGTAACCTAAGAGTGACTAAAGCTCTGCTGACATTCCCTTTACCAGCTGTGACAAGGAGCATCCCTTTACTGCTCACCTCCATGGAGCCCACAGCAGTGTGTGCCACTTGAGCATCACTGGGGGCAGCAGCAATTCCACCCCAACACTGCAGCAGAGCTTATTACACAGTAATCAGGGCAGAAAATGAACACTGCTCTGGTGCTTCTAAGGCTTTAGAGAGGAAGTTATTTCAAGACAAGCAGTGATGAGGTTCATCCTTCCCTTAGCAACAACACAGGGCTCACACAGGCACTGACACTGATAAACAAAACGAGCAACTTGCTGGAAAAGCTCTTGTTTTCTGCAAAAGCACAGTCAGGCATTCACAAAAGTCAGATATTTGATGAAAAGAGGCTCAAAAGCTCATTGTTGAGAGTAAGCCAACAATGGAAATGAAGAGCAAAAGGAAAAGTTTAAGTTCTATGTAATAAAGTCTATTAGTGTGCCAAGCTTTGCGGCTACAACAAATCCTCTTCATGAGGCAGATGAAGTTCAGTGAAAAGCTGTGCAAACTGAACTCGGGAGAAGTATGAGGTGAGGAGCTCATATACAGCATCCTCAGGGTTATGAAGTACACAGCAAGAGACCAGCATTTTCACGACACCGTTTTCATGTGTCTCCATTAGAACAAACTACATCTTTTTCCCCAACACAGGAAAAATGGGACCAAAGAGGGTTTAGTTGGTGCCTGCTCCAGAATCGTTTCATTTGAGGGGGGAAAAGCAGTTTGTGCTGTCACAGGATGCACCTATGGTACACTTTAACTACCCCTGCTGACTCCAGCAGGAAAGTTGTCACTTACCTGGTTACCTTTGGGACCAGGAACACCAGTAGGACCCTGAGAATAAGTGAAAGAAAGAGGGCCAGTGAGCTCAAACTGTGAATTCCTGGTGTGGTCAGACATTCACTCGCTCAGCAAGGGGCTGGGAATTAGTCTACAGCTGCCAAGTAGAACAGTTTGGATCTCGTTTGAATCTCATTTATGCTTCTTGGAAATAAGAAGAGATCTTCAGCATCCCTGCTAGCGTCATAGCACTCTGCAGTCACCAGTTCGTGTTATAGGGCAGTTTCCCAGAGCAGGAGCTCTCAGCTCAGGCCCAGTGGTCCTCTGCTCACCAAGTCCTCATCATCCAGACCAGAGATACCTTCTTGCAACTTCACAAATGCCCAAATTAAAGGATGAGGTCCAGGATGGGACTGGTGGGGACTGATCTCTGCCTTTCACTCCTGAAGAGGCGAGGAGATACAATCCTTCCAACTTTACCTCCCTGGCATTCACAGAGAGGACATGAGGCCTTTTCAACCCACCTCCTAACTTTGGGTCCCCAGAGGCCAACAAGGAGTTCAGAACCCCAGGGGTTTTATCTCTACTGCAAACAATGGGAAATTCAATCCTTTCACCATTCAAACAACATTTCTATGGCACATTCGTCAATCCGGCATCTGCAAAATAGTCTTTTTTAATAAGTAGATCTGGAGATGGCTCAGTAGAACAAAAGCTTCAAGGAAGAGAAAAGCATATAACCAGGGCATGTCATTTTGCTCAAGTCAAGCTGAAGAAGTTAAAAAGGGGCATTTCTATTAAAGAAAAAAATAATCCTCAGCCAAGCAGATAATGGAATGTGGAAATGCACAAATGGCCACAGCTATTTATAAGCCCCATTCGATGTTTGCTGATGGCAAAGGAGACAGATTCTTTTCTATCTTAACATTAGCATCTGGATTTCTACCTCCACCTTCACAGAGTTTCAAGGCCCTATGGAAGTTTACAGCAATAAAACACAGCTCAGTCACCAAAGGCCATGTCCTGCAAGGAGCTCCCTTCAAGAAAAGCTCAGATTCAAACTGCACTGTGATTCCTAACAGCAGGCATAAGTGACAGGACTTTAGGACCACTGGCTGCCCTCACATTGGTAGCACCCCATCAGTTAAACGCAACCCGCATTCTTGACCAAGCATCTCATAATGCCATGATGGAGCTGAGACATTGTCCCAGGGGCTTTCAGCATCCAGAATCCTCGGGAATCTGGTCATAATAAAAATCCTTAGGAAAAACATTTGCTTATTGCTACCTCAGTCAGCAATAACCACCAAACCCCTGCCCAGTATCCCACTTCAGCAGGATGGTTTGTACATCATCTCAGTGCTATTTTATACCTTAATGCACTAACCCCCTTGTGTTTTTCATAGCAGCAAACACACTGATAAACTGGGTTATATCTCTGGCCACAGTCAGTCCAAGGACTGTGAAAATCAAATCTGAACCTGTTAACTCAGACCTGCAGCAATAGCTTTTTCTCCTAAATAAAAAATGAAAGGCACAATTGATTTCAGGGCGGGCTGCTCTGATTGTATTGATCCTGCGTTGGCAGCTCTCTATATACACACCAGGACCAGTGGGCTGGGGCGGCTGTAAAGCAAACCCAAGGCAGCATCTGCTGTGCATCTTGTCCACCCCCAGCAGCCTCCATTGCCCCCAGCAGCAAACACTTGTTTAAGGTATAAAAACACAGTTTGAAGATTTAGGGCCTTTCCCAGCCCAAATTTTCTGTCCACTGATGTGTGAAAGGCAATGGGTGCTCACTGCTGGCACTGCCTGCATGGAGGACTGTGGGCACATGTAGCTGTCACCAACACCAGCGGGATGGGGTGGGCATGATGGATGTTATTCCAAGTACCAGTTGTGCATGTGGAGGGGGAAAGTCTCCTGCTACAGCATGCTTTCCTGGGGGATTTTCAAATTAACAAGTGGGGTTGTTAAGAAACAATCAACGACTATGTCTTAGAGTAACTGAACAAGTTCAGAGCCAGAAATCACAGAATCATAGAACGGTTTGGATGGGAAGGGACCTTAAAGCTCCTCCAGCTCCAACCCTGTGCCATGGCAGGGACACCTTCCATAGGGCAGTGCTCCAAGCCCCTGTGTCCAACCTGGCCTTGAACACTGCAGGGATGGGGCAGCCACAGCTTCTCTGGGCACC
>JAOEHY010018073.1:0-14902 GCA_025447955.1 Psilopsiagon aurifrons | reverse complement strand
GTGTCCCTGCCCATGGCAGGGGGGTTGGAACTAGATGGTCTTAAGGTCCTTTCCAACCCTAACTATTCTATGATTCTGTGAGTCTAAAAACCAAACAGATAAACCAACTGCCAAACAATATGCAGTGACCTTTGATAATTTCTTGACTAGCATATACAAGCAGCCTGCCTGTTCACAGTGGAAACAAAGAAGGAATTTGAATAAATGTCTGTGAAGAGGTTGATAAATATGACCAATGTAAGTGATTCAGTAACTTCCTATAAAAGCAGATGTGTGCAAACTGACCACAGTGATCGGGGGAGTACTGCAGTTATTTACTGAATTATCTGAGCTTGTTGTGGGGAATTGAATTTGCAGATGTTTTGAAGAAAACTGTAAATTGCCTTTCTTCCTAAATAGTTCCTTTGTGGAAGATGAAAAATTAACAAGGTTCAAAAATACCTAAATGTGTATTTGATAGAAGTTTACTTTACTGAAACATGTGATGCAATTGATTTACCATTTAAATGTAGTAAGGATAAAATATTTGTGAATCTGCTTGTCAATAAAGGTGTTTTAAAAGAATGATCTCTTTCCAATTGTTCCCTTAGTTTGTGTACATAAATACACAATGCATGTACTGTATTATCTGGGAAAGTATTCTATGACCCTGGAATGGTATTTGAGATCTTGTTTATTTTTTATCTTGTAATGTTGACATACTGTACATTGATGAGCAAAGCCGCCTGTTTCTCAGTGCTGTTGTCTGCTGATCCGTAGACGAGCAGCAATACTTATTCTGATTTTTTCATAAAGCACTTTTATAGCCTGTACATGCAAAGCACTACATGTATGCATTGTACCAAAGTTTCTGCTGACAGGGTGGTCCTGACATCAAGGGAGGATACCTGTATGTCTCATGTCTGCAGAAGGGAATGACAAATAGTATAATGTTCTTGTATTACTGCTTACCCATGTGGCTGGCTAGAGATGAGAGGTAGGTCTGATGAACCTGCTGTTACACTGAATTGAGGAACTTTGAAAAATAACTGAAATGCTGCAAAATATAGCTCTGTGTAGAATGGACACTGTGCTGTACTGAATCTGAGATGCTACTTTTAGCAGCAGATCCTTATTAGTGAAGCAGTAAAGCTCTATTTCTGTTTAACTCATAAGGTACAGGTTTTTAATAGAAGGTACAGAGCTCTCGGTGAAACTGCATGTAGATAAAGGGGCTCTTTCCTAAACAGAAATTATAATTAATCATATGATGTTTTAATCAACATAACATTGACTCAGTTAAATGGCTTCTCAGTGACTTGTGCATGAATACATGTGTGCAAGAAAATGTGTGCAAGGAATTTCTCCCTCAGCCTACCTAGAAAGAAGAGAATAATATTGTTGGGTTTATATTTCAACAACTGGTCAATGTTCAGAGGAAACACAAGGTAATGTGGTGGGTTTTTTTGTTTGTTTGTTTTAAATGATTAAATTAAACCTACTTAAAAATTTTATCTTGTATATCCGTATCTATTGAGCTTATGTTCACGTAGTGGTTTTAAGAGAACAGTCCCATTTGACCAGGAAGCATTGCCTTCAGGGATCATGGGCTTTCAGTTTAAGCGAAGTACTGCAATGTTTTTCATTCATTTAAAGGCTGAGGAGGAAGAGCTCCGCAAGCCACTGCCACTGAAGTACTCTCAAAATGCATTGTTTCTTGACTTTTAGTTTTAGCTTTATTTCTTGGAGGAGGCATTTTCTTTTGTAGTCTTACTGATGAGTCAGTTCTACATGTTGAAGTGTGTGCTTATGTTGAGGAAGGGTCAAGTACTGAGCAATCTGATACTGTTCCCTTGCCCTGATGTGTTGTTTTAAAGTAGGGACAATTACTTCAGTTTTTACTGAATGTTCTTGGAAATGTCGCAGTTTTGCAGAACTGGATATCCCACGTAGCAGTGACTGGCTCATGAATTACAACTTGTCGAGTTCATTCACATTTTTGCAGTGGAGGGATGGGTCCCATTAGTGAGTCTGTCTAGTTGTTCTAGCTTTTTCCAGGGCTATTTGGTAACTGTTAAACAAAATGAGAAGGCAGAGGGAATAACATTTATTTACTGCAAAATAAAACTGTCCATGGTTAGTGCAAATTTAGGATTAGTTTTAGAAGCAACAGAACTTGTATCTAGTTCTGTGGTTTGAATTGTTCAAGATCACTGCTGACTTCTGCAGGTGTGAATGTGTTGTAGAACAGATCAATGTGTGACACTGAGTTACTGTTGTATGCAGTACCCTGAGACAGCTGGCTTCTAATACAGATACGTAAATAATTCTCACAGAATCACTCAATATAAGCATTCGTTCTGAAAGCAAAACCTTCAGTTAAATTTTCTTATCCTGTACTAGCTCACGTGCTTGCAGCATCATTTCTGAAGTTTTATTAATAAAAGTACACTGTGTTCAGGCTCTATCCAAGTTGTATAATTTTAGGGAAAATGTATTCTTCTATTATGCCTTTCTAATGGGAAACCTTCTTGGTTGGGAGAATGTCTTTGATTTACTTTCTTCCTCAAAAACTAATTTTCTATCAAAGGACCAAGTTATTAACCTCAAAACTTTTTTTCTTTTTTTAAACCCTATCATGTAAAAGATATATTTTAAGTAGATACTGATCCATTTTTAGAAGCAGTCGTTTACTGAACCAAATCAGGTGTACGTAACTCCATCAGCAGCAGGAATATATGGAGATAGTAAGAATGCTCAGTTTGCAGTGCTTTCATTTCTTGTTCCTAATGCAGGTCTGTTTGTCCTAATATGTGCCTGTGCCATCAGTGCTTAATGTAGGTGTACCAGCTCTAAGGGAGGTTCAGAGTTGTTATCCAGTTCATCTTTCAGAAGCGATTTGAAGAGAGTGGCCAGTGCTTTGGAATTTTGTTTCTAAATCCATTGCATTAGATACTCATTACAGCAATAAGCTTTTTGATACATGCTGTGGCCAGAAATGTAACCACGGTTTGATTATTCAAAAATATCTGATTAAGTTGACTATTGTAATTTGTTCTGAGTTTTGCTAGACAAGAAATTCTGCTAAATTGGGTTAAATTTGAGGAAATAATTTATCATTTGGAAACTAGCATTTTAAAGATGGTGTATAGTTCAGTTTGCATGCAGCTCGTATCTGGCATAGGTTAGGTAGCCATATGTGAAATAGAATTGTGTTTGTAGGAAAAAATCTTTTTAATCACAAAGATAAATGAAACCAGGTGGTCCAGATATTTTGCCTTGGGAAGAAGGATTTGTTGGGGTTTTGTCTTTCTTTATGTGAAACACTAAGGTTTCACTTTAGCCTTCTGCACTTCAGTGATCAATTCTGATAGATTCCGGTGATAATAAATTCTGAATCAGACTGACTTCCAGTCACACTTTCTGATAACTGCTAATCTTTGTGCTTCCTTTCCTGAGAAGATAAGGTAGTGACAGGGCTTTTTCTGGTGTTATTAGCTAGTGTTTCATCAGTTATATGTGAAGTGACAGGGAATTCTGTAAGGGTTTAGTAGAAGTACACATCTGGTATGAAAGTGTAAACATTAGCTTACGTTTAAGGGAGTGTGCTGTACTGTTTCTCAAATAGCATACATCTCTTCCAGCATACTATGTCGTTGTTGTTTTATGTTAGGCCCTGTTTATAAAACAGGTTTAAACACTCAATTACTTTACAAGTGAACCACCGTCTTTTTATCAAGTACAGGTAGGGTTTTGTGCTGTTGATATGCTGTTACTATGGCTAATAATCAGAGGCTTTTAAATGATTTATGGCCTGGCTTTAAGGAAGATTTAGTTCAGAATGTAAAGGTCACAGTCACATTGTACAGAAACTGTGCCCGATATTTTTCTCAGCAAAGAGACTAACAGAGTTGAAGGAAAATTCTTTTATCATTTATGACTTGGGTGGGCAATAGTCAAGAAAATTGAAATTGTTGTCAGCTGGGAATTCCGGCTTTGCAACACTGAGGGGTTTTGTAACATATTCATTGGAAACACGAGTAAGTACATTTTCCTTTCTTCTTGGGTAGAGTAATAAGAAAGCTGTTAGTGCCCTAGATGACACCAGTCTTGCGTGAAATGTTTTATGGTACATCAGTGAACTGGCTTTTGCTATTGGAAATGACTGTGGAAAAGGGTGCCTGAGCCAGTGATATACCATCACGTGCTTAAAAACATGGTTGCAGCCTAGGGGAATGTACTCTGCTTAAAATTGTTCCTCATACAAATACCAGAATATAGAAGTTATTCCCGTCTCTTTCTCTTCTGCATCCAAGAATAAAAAAAGCAGTTGTGCATTCCTGCACTGGGAAGCTAGACAGTGTTGATGCATATAGCAGACTTTGTCCAGATAAGAAATACAGTAATGAGGTTTAAATATGATTTATTAACCTCAACAGCCCCAGATGCTGCAGCTGTTGATCAGAGCAGCGTGTAAACGTTTTGAAATTACTTTGGCCGGTACTTTGATCTGGAATCTGATCTAAAACATGGGGGAAGTGCTGTAAAATATGGACATTATAAACTAGAAAAAAGGAGAGGTTTTAAATCTAATTCTTTGGCTACAGGCCATGTTTCCGTTCTCCTGGCTGAATGAGTGCACTGGTGTGGAAGGATACCTTATATAGATGAGAAAATGTAAATCTGCATATAGTAGACTGAACAAGAGCTATTCAGAACACTGCTACATCATGAGCTCAAAATACAAACCCCGGGGCAAGTGAAATACGCTGTTTCAAGTGAAGTTTCAGTTCAGTTTCCATTCAAAGTTTATCTAGTAAAGTCACTTTTCCTTCCTGTCACTTGAACAGTGCCATTTCCGTATTGAGATTTCTTCCAAGGATATTTACTGGTTTATATGATTTTTTCCCTGTTTTGCCTCCTCTCTGAGGCAGTGCAAAGCTGTGCTGTCCGGTCTGCTGCTAGATGTTTTCATTTCTTAGTATCACCTCAGGCATATTTTACCATCCTCTTGCATAGACATTCCCTTTATTCCTTGATTTTAAGTCATCTTTTCTGTGTCCCGTAAACACACTGTCATCATGACCTCATAATTTGACTCATTCTTAAAATATTATTCTGCAAAACTTGAATCACAGTTCATTAAATACTCCCTATCAAGAAATCCATGGTGAAACGTTCGTCTTCCTCTTTTAGGTCCTGATACAGAAAAGGACTTAATCCTTTATTTAATATTAAGTCAGAGAAACTACATTTGTGCTTCCTTATACTGAGGTTCTAGTTGAACCCACAGTAGCTCTGTACTTGATTTTACCATTGTCCTTCTTGTACCCGCTTCCAGTTTCCACTTTCAGGTGTGTAGTTTCACATAATACACTCAGTTTTCCATGGTCAGTGTTGCTATTCCTGTTTTTCAGTAGTCTGTATATCTGTGGCACTATAAAAATAATGTTCTGCCAAGAGTACTGAAAAATACGTTTTTTGCACGATGGAGGAATTAGTATTTACAGTAATCATGCTTTTTCAGCAACTGACTGTACTTTGTACATCAAGTTCAAATTCAAATGGTAGAAATCATGCTGGAGCTTTGCTTATTGCTAGTAAGAACTGTAGTTAGCATCACTGTATCTGTTGACTGGATTGTATAGTTTCCCAATTTATGAAATGTGGTTCTTCCTTTCAGTTCTGATCTCCAGTGTTTTGCCCTTTAGTACCGATACCACTACATGTGAACTCTTACTGACTTCCATTTGTGACATTGATCTAATCCATTTTCTGTAATAACAAAGCTTTGCTGCTGTTTCCAGAGGTGTAATACTGAAAGGGGCTCTTTCCATAGTACCAGAAGGGAATGCAGCGCACAAAGTTAGTATGTATGACATGAAGATTTTGGAGTTGGTTTATGAGCTGGTTTGCGTTTTTGCTTAGGAATCCTGAGCACTCTTATCGGATCATGTTCATTTGCCTGGTTTCACCATAATTTCTTCCCGCTTTATTTGCAGGTTAATCACCTACTCCAAAGAGAATCAGAACCATGTCCTACGTGTTTGTAAATGACTCTTCCCAGACAAATGTGCCGCTGCTGCAAGCTTGCATTGATGGAGACTTTAACTATTCCAAACGACTGCTAGAGAGTGGTTTCGACCCCAATATTCGTGACAGCCGAGGTCGAACTGGCCTTCACCTTGCTGCAGCCAGAGGAAACGTAGACATCTGTCAACTCTTGCATAAATTTGGCGCTGACTTACTAGCCACCGACTACCAAGGTAACACAGCCCTTCACCTGTGTGGGCATGTGGACACCATCCAGTTTCTAGTTTCTAATGGACTTAAAATTGATATTTGGTAAGTCACTTTATTTTTTCTTGTTACTTTAAACTTATTTTAAAGTTTAGTGGTTTATATGCGTATATTTTGTAACACATTAGTCTTCTCTTGCCAGAGCCTTGCATATAAATTTCTTGCTGAAATGTTGTATTTGGTGCCATTTCAGTTTAAGATACCATTCAAAAATCACACAAAATTAAGAAGGACGGAAAACAATAGGAGGCCACTTCTGCTAGTCTGTGCAGCAAATAAACAGAGCAGCTGCTGGTGGGGGCTGTCTCACTGCTGACATTGCTACCCTGGTTTAGCCAGCCAGCCAGGTGTGGGTGGTTGGCACCAAAGGAAAAATCACATTGACTGCTTTAAAAGAATTTTCTCCACTCCAGTTCTGTTGTTTTAATTGTTGTACTGTATGAGACAAAGGAAATACAGTGTATGTGTGTGTCAATTCATTCCCATACGCCTTTGGTAACAATGCTTCCTTTCAGTGCTTTCCCCCTCCCTCAAAGTCTGTGACTCAGTCCTTCTTTTAAATATTGTATAGTCTTTCCTTCTGGCTTCCAGCAGCTGTCAGATGCCAGGGCTCAGATGTAAGCTCTCAAGCTGCAAAATAACTAGCTATTTCATTGCAGTAGTGGAATTGTTTTGTTTGTGGAACTTTGTGCATACTTACAACATGTGCAAAACCAGTAGTAACTTCAAAACCTCTCAGGTTTTTAATCTGTTGCTTTTTCACCTGTACCTCGTTTATGTTTTCAACTCAGCAGAAGACCAGATTCTGTAAGGGTTGTGGCTTGGGGTTTCTTTGTCCTCATTTCAAACAACTGGTGAAAATGCTTAATCTGAAGGCAGCTCTGCTCCTATTTGGTATAATTTTAATAACAGCAGAGGGACCATCTGTATTTTATTTCATTTTTGCCTGATGTCCTAATACTCCTGTGGAAAAGGAGCTATGAGGAACCAGATTGCACAATTCCCTCTTGAAATTAAGCTTACATTTGAACACTGCCATAAATCTACTGCTAATTTTTTTGTTCTTACACTGAGAGGTCCCAATTAGATTACAGAACTAGGAATTTCTATTTCAAAATGTGCAGTTTCAAATGTAAACATACCAATTTTCTTGTATAGTCAGTTATGCTATAACTTGTATAGATGGGAATTTCTTACTGTCTGGTATGACAGAAAATAGTTCTGAGGACTTAGTGAATTGTCATGTTTTGTACTGAATTGTCTTGTTACAAAATTTCTATATCAAAAGTTTCTTTTCTTCTCATTTCCTTTCGTGGGGCCATTTTAGCAATCACCAAGGTGCAACACCGCTTGTTCTTGCAAAACGAAGAGGAGTCAATAAAGATGTGATTAGACTGCTGGAATCTTTAGAGGAGCAAGAGGTGAAAGGATTTAACAGAGGAGCTCACTCAAAGCTGGAAACAATGCAAACTGCGGAAAGCGAAAGGTATTTACAAAGCAAAAATGATTGCTAGGAGAAATAATATAAATGGCTTTTCCATTTCTGCGGTTGACTTGGTAGTTAAAGGAGAGCTGAAGATTTCAGGAAGATTGCTGACAATTTCAGGGAATGTGTTGGGTTAGAGGGAAGTTACTGATGAATTTGTAAAGGTCTGATTCTGGGAATGTGCTTATTTAGAATTTGCATAAATTGTATTGGCACAGAAAGTAATAGCATGTTAGTAGGACTAAGAAGTGAGATACAGGCAACCCAGAGGAAAACTGGGATGGCATAGACAAAAACCTGGGATGACAAGGGAGAGGAAATCAGTAGGGATAAATTGTGGTTCAGGAGCACAAACTGGAACTTTGTTTACCTAAAGCTGTATGCTGTAAAATGGAAGTTCCTCAGTGGTAAGTGCGATAAGAAAATAGGCTTGATGTAGTTCAAGTGGAAGTAGTGAAATCAGTTCCAGGAGTTGATGCTACCCTGAAAACTCAGTGAAGTCCTACAAAGCGCAAAATGACGTATTTCCACTACATAAAACTGCCAGTGCTGTTGTCAAAAGCAGTGTAATGTATGCTGTGTAGTACAGTCCATAATGCTCTTTAGCCCCAGTCAAAATAAGTTTTATTTTATCCCTTAAGAAGCGTGGAGAAGCGTTACTTCAGTGCTCAAGGCAACAGTGCATCTCCTTACGAAAGAGGGCAACTGGAGCTTGGTGTAGCCTGGCAGAGGGAAGGCTGAGGTGTGTGGCTGCTGACAAGAAATACTGGTTTTGAACAACATAAAGTGACTGTTGAAGGCAAAAGATGATGATAGCACAGGAGCAAAAGGGCACAGATAAACCACAAATACTTTTCTGATTGAAAATTGGGAGTGTTATTTTACAGTGAGCTTCCAAGACGGCCTTCTTGTAGGATTTAGATGAGGCAAGAAGCCTTGCACATTTCCAAGGAGGCTGATTCTCTTGCAGAGATCACTGAATTGCCAGTAAACATGACACAACATGGGTCTCGGATTAATAATGCAAGAGATCTTTCCAGTGCTGTTTTGCTGTGTTGTGTTGTGGGGGTTTCTTTTGTCGTGCATATTTTGTTTGCTAGTTTGTGGGGGGTTTTTTTAATGATATTGGAAACAGGATAGCAGTGTTGCTTGGAACGCTTGCTTTTTATACTATACTTATTCAACTTGTCATGTTTTTATTGTCTAATAATGAGCATGGACTGTGACTGCTGGAACACTGTGTCACAGAAGACAGGGAGTTTTGTCCCATAATTGTTGTTCAGCTTGTGTCAAAACGTACACAGCTGGTACTGTAAATGAAAATTAAACCCTGTAGATGGAGTTGTTATCTAAGACACTCCCAGTGATCAGATTGGAAGTTCATTCTTATACATTAGTGACCCCAGTCATCAGAGAGCCTGGTTTAAGCCCTGAAATAGAAAATTTAATATTATTCTCAAAATGACACGGGTATAAAAAGAATTCATGCATATTTTCTGAACTGCATTTCTCTGAAGGTTGCTTGTCACACAGAAATGCAATTATGCTGGTTTTGTTTAAACATATGGACCAACAGCTCAGCCTCATTTGAATTCCAAGTTTTGATTTGATAGTGTCCCTTTAATGAACATAGCTTCCTTTCTGTTATTTGACCTTCATAAATGGTATATTGTTTGCTTTGGCAAGGAAGTCAGCAACTGTCCTTGGGGAGAGGCACAGAGACATAAACAGTGCACTACCCAGCTTGTTTGTGAACGTGTTTAAAATGTCTGAAATACGTTATTTTAAAAATAACAAATAACAGATGCCTCCAGCGGCCAGAGGAGCGAGCTTGTCTGCTGTTTGCTTTGTAAATAAATAATGTCTTCATAACATTGGCTTTTGAGACCTCCACAGTTTCGTTCCTCCCTCTTAGTATTATTTTCACATTTTAGAGACACTTAGATGAATGCCTTCTGTCCTCTCCCACTGCACCAACTCTCTTACATTATGTATGAACCTATGGAGAAATAATGGTTGGTCTTTCTGAAAACAGTCTCTGACTTGAGTTTTCTGCTCCCTACTACATGCAGTGCTGCTGCTCTGGAAGCAGAGGCCAGAGCTTGGTTCCCGAGTCAAGTTTATTTTCACTTGCTTGGCACTCCTCCCGGTGAGGAGTGGCACTGTGCTCTTTGGAGGCAGAGCTCACTCAGCCCATCTTCCAGTGCAGACAATCTGTCCATGTACAGAGCACAGCATGACCTGTGACTGCGCCCTCAAGTGCATCCAAATGTCAGTTTCACCTTGTGTTGGAAACAGAAAAGAACATCTGCCTGGGATGTGGGGCACAAACTCTTCTGTAGGATGCATTGCTGCATTACCGTTACCATCTGAAGCAGCTGTAATTCATAATAAGAACAAATGGAGAAGAGAAGGTTCCAGGGAGACCTCAGAGCAGCCATCCGGTACCTAAAGGGGACCTACAAGAAATCTGGAGAGGGCCTTTTTACAATGGCATGTAGGGATAGGACAAGGGGGAATGGCTTTAAACTGAAATAGGGAAGTTTTAGATCAGATATTAGGAAAAAATTTCTTCACTATGAGGGTGGTGAGCCACTGGCACAGGTTGTCCAGAGAACCTGTGGCTGCCCCATCCCTTGCAGTGTTGGACAGGGCTTGGAACAACCTGGTCTAGTGAAAGATGTCCCTGCCTGTGACAGGACAGGGGAATAACACTGGTTCTAATTGGGTAGTAATATAAAATAGCAAAAGTGGTTTTTATGTACCCTCTTCTATTTAATGAGCAAGCATGTGATCTTTTCACTGAAATTGCATTGCACCTTTATTTAACCTCTGTGTGGTTATGTATTAACTAGTTAGTACTTAATGAGTGAGTAGTTCTGTTCAGCACCAATGGCTGTCTTACTAAACTCTTTGTTTCGCTTGGGAAACCATAATAAGCAAGGAAGATGACTAAATCTTGCAGCTACGGGCAAGCAGAAAGAGCTTTACAGTGGGTAAATATCTAAAAAACAAAAAAGCCAAGCTGTTTAATAGGCAGTTTCTGAAATCTGCTCATGATGCTGCAATACTTGGGCAAGCTGCGGGAGTTCAGGCTAATTATTCTTCAGTGGCTGTACTTCCTAAGAAAAAATACCTTATGAATAGTGGGAAATTTTTCAGTGGTGTAATCTTAGGAGAAAGATTCAGAAATGAGACCTTTTTCTGGTAACAATCATTTGTCAATTTATTATTGTCACCAAGAACAATGGCATTTCTGCAATTAGTTTTGACATGGAAATTACTTTCCCCTGAAATGTTTTCTTTTATTGTTGCTATAAGATATATATAGGAATGTGGTAACTGGAAGCAATTAGAAGGGGGAAAAAATGGGTTTTCTCTGCTTACCTTCTGCTATTGACATCATCACGTACGTAGTTGGTTTCGCCATTTCTTTTCTGTGCTTGTCAAAGCCTGATCCTGTAAACACCTGTGTGTGTAATTTCACTTAAGTGAGAAGTAACAGAACTGTGCAGATGGCTAAAATTTTACGTACGTAAAAATCAAGCGATGAGAAAGTTTCCTGTTCTTTGTGAGGCTTTTCACACAGCAACAGTTTCCTATTACAAACTAGTTGTGAAACCGGCAAAAAAGGAGAATGATACAAGAAGCCATGCAGTATTTGAAACAACTTCTGTTTTTCTAAAGGAGATTCATTGTCAAGGTGACAGCTTCATTCAGATTTTATATTTTTATATATATACTTTATATTTACATATATATATATTATATATTTTCTCATTTAAAAGTGAGAGTTCCAGTCCCTAATTTATAGTCTTACAATTTAAGAGGGCCTGATGGATTGGTAGTGGAATGTGAAACATCAGAGCAGTTGCTGAACTCCATATGGTAGAAAGCACGGCAATGTCAATTTGTCTTGAAGATCAGAAAGTTTCTGAACTTCTTGTTACCCAAATTTATTGTTTTCTGTAATATTTTCATGCTAGAGAAGAGGCCTCTGGAACAAAGAGATTCAGGAGAGTAGGAAATTTCACTACAGATTTCAGAGTGTAAATTATATTGGTCAAAGTTTCCATTTTATTAATCAGAGGTTATTTTTACATCATAATTTGTTAACAAGAGCCATCCCCCTTGAGGTTTTAGCTTATGCTTCATTAAAGTTTACTAAGCTGTATTTAGTAGTAATTATGAGAACTGACTTTTGAAGGCTTCTAGGTGGCAAGCCTACAAACAAATGTCATTCTTTTTACACAGGTTAATAAAACATCCTTTCAACTGAATTAAGTTTAGAGTTAGGAGTCTTTTCCTGATCTGCTTTGTCTTGACTTAGCAGAGGCAATGCTGTAAATCTGTAGCGGTAGGTGTAGTTTTTAATTTAGAATGTTTCGGTTGCTCTTAGTAGGATTACTGTCATACTTAAAGGTGCATTCTTTTGCTCTGATGTATTTTTAACTTTAATCCTTTGTAGTGCGATGGAAAGCCATTCCCTCCTTAATCCAAACCTACAGCAAGGTGAAGGAGTTCTTTCCAGTTTCCGGACAACATGGCAAGAGTTTGTGGAAGACCTGGGCTTCTGGAGGGTCCTGCTCCTCGTCATTGTCATTGCTCTTCTGTCGCTTGGCATAGCCTACTATGTTAGTGGGGTGCTTCCTTTTGTAGAAAACCAGCCTGAACTGGTGCACTGAAGCAAATGCAACAAAATGCACCATGGTTTTCCCTGATTTAATGTTATTTTGAGCTGCTTGGAATTATTCTCTTGGTGCAGGCAGTGGCAGCTGTAGATACTGTTTGCCTTTTGTACTTATTATTAACCCCTTTGAAAGAGGGATTCATTCATTTCAAGTAAATCACTAAATTCTTAAGAATTCCTAAGCTACCTCTGACTTACCTTGACTTGCAAATAAGATGTGAAGATGATCCTCTCTGTTGATAAAATATTATGATTAGAAAAGGCCTTTCCCAATGAATATTAAATTCCTGGGTGTGAAAAGTATATCCCTAGTACAGAACCGAGTTTGATGTATTTTCCCTCTGAAGAGGTAAATCTATTGTTGGATTTTTTGCATGTGCTCCAGCTGAAAGAAAAATATTCTTTTAGAAGTCCTCCTCAAGAAATCTGAATAATATAATAATGCGGACTGATATATAGACAGTAATAAGCTGCAACTTCGTAGTTCTTTTAATGCCTCTCCATAGTTTCATGTCTGCTAGCTTATGAAAAGAATGAGAAATAGTTTGAGTTTTTCTATGTCTTTAATGAATAGATCACTCCTTTATTTATTAGGTTAATGTAGTGTTTCATCTCTACATGGATTTAATGTTGTTAATACCTGCCTGAAGTAAATCTTGTAGAACAAAACTGTTTGTTGTGCTTTGGAAGTAAAGTTGTTTCAGCCTTAGGCTGAAAATTTTGCCTTTTTGTTTTAATGTTACTAAGCAAGCCTTTCTTTGTGAGGGTGATTAAAAACTGATTTAGGTGTTCTGCTCTGTATATAATAATTCTGTAAGGTCATTGTGAAATATGTCATGAAGGATAACTTCTTATTCTGCCCACAGGGACCAGAGTGAACCATACAATTAGTATTGTTTTTGTGTTTGTGGAGAGAACTCAACGGAACAGGATTCCTTTCTAGAATTGTTTTCCATTTCAGTTCTTTTCAGACAACACTGACAGGCTTATGGATTATTTTCTGAATATGCAGAATAAAAGTATTTTAAATGTTACTATTTAGGAACATTGTATGAAATTAAATGGCATCTTGACCCATTCTGTACTTAGCTGTGACATCCTTTGTAAATAGCCTAGGTATACGAATCAATTAGATACTTTGTTATGGAAGCTAGAAAGGTATTACGCAGTAAGCTGGAGGTTTTCAAACGCAGCAGATTCTCTCCTCCCATGCTGATCAGACAGCTGTCTCGCTTGCTTGCTATTGCCTTGAAAATCCCAACCAACATGAATTCTGCAAACCTAATGAATCTTTGTTTTTTGACTTAGCCTCTCCTGAATCATTGCTAAATAACATATAACAGTTACGAAATTTTAAATGACTAAGTATTGGCAGAAGTAACCTATATCTCTCTGTTCTGCTACCCTGTGTATTTCTCTTTCTGTTGAGTAAAGAGGGTTGTTGTCTTTGTTTTGATGGGTGACATGGGCTTCACTGAGCTGGGCCCCATTCTGAATTGCGTCTGAATACTTCTTGATCTCATTTGTTAAGTCAGAGGTTAATGAAACGAACTTTTCTAGCAGCTGCAGTGCCACAGGAAGGAAAGCCTCTGAGAAAAAAAATAACAACCCAAACGAAAAAAAACCCAGAGCATGCTCCTCTTATGAATATTTCACTTATTATATGTCTGTTCATGAACAGAGACTTATAAACTCATAGATACCTAAATCACATTCACTTCTCTCAGTAAGTACATTTCTGTTAATAATACTCTGTATCTTGGATAATCATGTTGTCTCTCAGTGTGTACTATCTCCATAATTTGTAACTGTATTCTCATATGGGTGAATGCAACAAATAAATATATATAGTAAATATGGTTTTGTTTATTATTACAGTAGTGCATGGTAATGATGCTACCCCATCTTACTGAGGTTGTTGGTTTGTTGTGCATTGATAATGAGAATTAGAAAAGTGTGGAGGTTCCCACCTTCAGAAATGGCGGCCACACTGTCAGTATAAATGAGATTTTAGGGCATGGTTTCTTTAGATTTGCCTGGTTTATTTTCACTGATGTTACTGAATTGAAGGTGCTGTCTGGCCTGTCTCTCTCCTACGCAAGATTTCAGGTACTGAACACAAGGGGGGACTGTGGAGAATAAGGCATGGACACCGTTTCTGGTTAGGAAACGAAATCATTTATTTCCAGAAGGCCCAGGGTTGATATAGGCTATCCGAAGTACCCGCGTATGTGAGCGGCCAATACAACTGGTTAGCTGACACCACCCACGTGGGTACTTTTGCTTCTTCATTGGTTGATATCTGCCTCGCCGGTTGCCTTGATTGAATGCTTCTTTCTTCCTTGTTATCTTGCCGAGTTCTCCCTGCAGTACTCCCCAAAACTTTCCCAGCAGCATTCCTCTGCTATCTCAAAGTTCTCCCTGCAGCTGCTCTAGCTGAGAAATCC
>JAOEHY010018072.1:0-12421 GCA_025447955.1 Psilopsiagon aurifrons | reverse complement strand
CTGCATGGAGACCTCATAGCAGCCTTCCAGGATCTGAAGGGGGCCTATAGGGATGCTGGGGAGGGACTCTTCATTAGAGACTGTAGTGATAGGACAAGGGGTAAGGGGTTCAAACTTAAACAGGGGAAATTTGGATTGGATATGAGGAAGAAATTCTTTACTATAAGGTTGTGTGGCATGGTTTAGTGGGAGGTGTCTCTGCCCATGCCAGGGGGGTTTGAACTAGATGATCTTAAGGTCCTTTCCAACCCTAACTATTCTATGATTCTATAAAATGTCTGCTTATGTTGCCCTTGTACTAGTCTCCATTTTTTTCGAGACCCCACAGCCTGTGATTTAGGAAGGTTTTTGTCATAGATGATAAAGTTAAGAAGAATTTCATAACACGTGAACACAGTTGTTTCAGTGTGTTTTTTCTCCCTGGAGATCTTGAGCAGCCTCTGCTTACCATGAGCCTCTCAAAATATCTGGAGCTACTTGTTTTATCTGGCTGTGTCTGGTTTTTGGCAGATTTACCCATAGCTGTCTTGACACACTGGTGAAAGAGTGGGCAGATGACTCTGGCGAAAACTGGTTTAAAACACACAGTTTGCTTTATCCACCTCTGTTTTGGGGTTTTGGGTTTGGTTGGTTTTGTTCTTAGAAGTTTCTTAAAACACCCATTAGCTGGATTGACTGCTGCAAACAGGCTGGGTGGGAGGGTGCTTCAGCACCAGCTCTTCACAGGCCAAGCTGCTGGGAAAGTCCTCAACAAATGTTTTAGAAAGTTCTTTTTGCACCTGAGAAATCTCTAAACAGAGACGTAATTCTTCTGTGCAGCCTGAATTAATGTTCTCCATCGTCTCTGTGAAGCCTCTCTTGTTGCGAGATTCTAACATATAAATACTGACCACCTCAAACAGCAGATAAGGTGGTGTGAAAGTAAGAGTAATTCCTCAGACAGTGACATAGCACACAGTGTGAAGTCCAAATAATACAGAGAACAACTAAATTAATTGTACAAAAGGGAAGTTTCTATTTAACCTGAAGGTAGCTGCCACTGTCACCCTCGCTTCTAGCAGGACATAGCAGGAGAAGTTGTTGTAGTTCTTCTTAGTTCTTAATGCTTACTTGACCTCCAGCAGTGGGTGAACAACAAAGAAAAGCATTAGCTTTATAGCATGAAAAGAAAGCTGGGAAAGGGAAATGAAGATCCTGGCCTTTAATGTGTCTTTTTAATTTTATTGCTGGAGAAATCAGAAAGGGGGGTTTCTGCAAAAGACCAGAATTGAAGCCCTTGTTGAAATAGCAAGGCTCTGCAAGTTCTAAACACCTGCTCAAGCCTGGCCCAGCAATGCAGCTCCTGTCTGCTGTGTTTCTCATGGGAGAAAACAAAACCCAAACAACCCACCACATATATTTATAAATCCTTAGTGCTATTTTAACACTTATTCTCAGTTCTTTAGTATATGCTGCTTAAAATGGACATGTGTGCAGATGCATTATCTGCTGCCTGAATGACAAATGGTTTGTCAAGCACTGACAGAGCACCCGGCTTCATGCTGAATGGAGGAAGGCAGTGGCAAGGACTCTGGCTTCAGAGAGATTAACTTCCAGATAGGCAAATAATAATAAACAACAGCCCATAAGCAAAAGACCAGAAAAGAGGAATCGAGAACATAAAGCAGAATCACAATGATCCAAGGGACAAAGGGAAGGGGATTTGTGTATCTGAGCTTGAAATATGATAAATGAGTGGCAGATTAATGTCGCTAGGCTCTGTGTTCGCAGCGACATTTGAAAGAGGGAAACGTGGGGAAGGGTGGTGCAGGAGAGCAGCAATGATGACAGCAGCCGGTGAGAAGAGAAAAAAGTAGTCTTAGGCGGGGGTGAAGGGTGCGGGACCCCAAAGGAGAGACTGGGGAGCTACAACCTTGGGGAGGGTTTTGCTGGAGAGGGTGGCCAAGAGGTATATGGTATGTGTGTCAGTGGGGTCTGTGTGTCTGGAGGAAAGGTGGTAAGAACATACAGTTCAATAGTTAAGGCATTATTAAAACCTCAGGATTTTGAAAAAGTCCACATAGAAGATATCCAGGACTTTACACTTTCAGACACAGGTATTCAGCCATTCACATTGCTATCAATGTCTTGATCCTATTTTTCTCCCTGATGGTGGAAGGTGCTTTTGAAATATTTGAAATAAGTCTGACGACATACAGTAGGGTTTGATTTATGCCTGAGCAATGCTGGACTTGAATCGGAAAGTTAGATAGGTGATGAAAAGTTACCACCCTCCTGCTTCTGCTTAGGCATCTGTATTGATTGAGGTGACTTGCAGTTAGGGAGTAGCAGGAGCTTAGTATCAGTGGTAGCTCCCAAGGGGGTGGGTGCGCATCATGTCTAATCTGTACTCCATGCTCTGAATCACTCACCCTGTGGCATGGGGGAAAGTCAGTTTACAGAGAACCACCAAGACTCTGAAAGTTTTGCTAATAATGTGACATATCACCTGTTAACCTGCATATATGGGCTTACCCTATTCCAGCTAAGATTTTTATGTTGGTCTATTGTGCTAAGACATCAATGAGAAATTGTTAATGGAAATAAAGCTGGTACTATCTAAGCATCATCAAGGGATTGGAGAAGCAGTGTAGCCCAGAAGCTTGACCACAGGCCTGCATCAGCATCTCAGACCTTTCCTGTCGCTGTTCATGACACTGTGACTGAGGAGTTTGCTCTCTGCCTCAGTTTCTCCCTCCAGCCTAGATTATAATTTCCTCTACTTTTACGTCATACTCCATGCTCTAGAACTGAAAGATTTGCAACTTTACAAAATAAGAGGAATGAAATGCTGATGGTATTTATTTTCAAAGGATTTGATAAAGAACTGCAATTCAGATACTTTGGAGTGAAAGTGCCCTGGGTTTTGCACCTCTTCTGTAAGATGGCATCGCTCTGGGAGAAACGTTTGTATAATAAAATACTGTGAAATGACACTATTGCCAAATGAGATTGTGATGAATAGAGCATTTGTAGTATTAAATCCATGGGTACTTTACATTGTTATGACAATAATAGTTTTCATTGTTGTAATAAGTTGCACTTCTTCTTTTAAAAAATAGATTTAGTTAGACCTTAATGCATCTTTGAAAGCATACCCTCCACTGAAATCAGATGTACATTTCTTGGAATAAAATTGCTTTAAACATACATAAAGGTACATTGTATGGCATATCATAGGCATAGAAATAAATGATGTTTATCAGTGTGCCTTACGTAAAAAGATTGCAAATACATGGTCCTTTTTGTAGTTTAGGTGTGACATAATCATTGCCATAACTCTTCTGCTTCTAGTAAACAAAATTACATCGCAGCTGACACTTGAAACTCTTTTATTAGAAACACCCAGGGACAAAGCCCTGCATTGAGGGCTGGGGGATTAAACGTAGCATTTTAGAGATTTTATTCTCCTTTCCCTAATTATAGATAAGGAGAGCCATGCTTACAGCTCGGCTTCAGATACCCTTGAAGGATTTTATGATCCTGCAGCTGCCAGTGCAGTTGGTTGAAAACCTTCCATTTTCATAACGGGAGCTGGGATGAGACTGCATTCCTAAACCAGCAGGAAAAAAGTGCTGTGGCTTAACAGGTGTCATCGATGTTAAAAGGATGATTTTTGAAGATTATTAGCTGGTATGACTAAGATTTATGATGCAATCTGCTTTTTTCCTCTTCTTTAGTACAGATAAGGGGGGTTATTATTGTTAGTAGAAATGCCTATTAAAATAAACCCCATGAAGCAGTTTCAAGGGGTTGATAAAAATGAATATAAAGTTGAAGCTCCCTGCTTATCTTTGGCTCCAGTGATTTTCATGGGGTTGTAACTTTTCTGGCATGGGATAAGGGAGCAGGACTGTGATTTTTATCCTCACTTTACAGTAGAAGGGAAAAACAGGTTTTGTATTCCATTCATTAGCGCATTGCTGCCCAGGTTTGTATCTGCATGGGAGAGTTAACAGAGGTTGCGTATAGGTGGGAGTGAATTGGGAATTTACATGGATGGCTCATTTTCAGGTTGCAGGCAGTGGTGCCTTAATGTCATGTTCTACAAGTAGTTTTAGGGAATCTTTCCTACCAGCGATAGGCTCAGAAGAGCTGGAGAAGCCTAAGGGTGGGGGAAGCATCAAAGAACTCCCCCAGTGATGCTTTTTGCAGTCAGACATCTGTATCTCAGGCTTCTAGTCCTGCCTGCTCAGTCACCTCCTCCTTCTCTCCTACTTTTTGCTCTCTTCTTGCATCCTCAGACTGCCATGACTTAATCTGTTGATCTAGAAGTTATCAGCAGCATCAGCTAGAACTTTTAACAATATAATGTGGTTTTATGTCTGTCTTGGCAAGTGTATAGGTGTCCATCTCAGGCAGAAGGGAAGAGACTGATGCTGAATTTCCGGAAGAACAGTAAGATACAGTATTGGTTTTTTTTCCTGTTTCCCTATATCATTTTTTTTGTGGGGTTTCTTGTTCTACGTTTCAAAGGCAAACAAGTAACTTTTCATGGTTTTTTGCACCTGAAATTTGTTTTCAGGGATGTTCATTTCCCTGCTTCTGAATTATTTTTGCTCACAACCTTGTATTCTGAAACCATTTTCTGTATAGCACCAAGTGTGACCAGATTATGACTTAGGTTTTAACTAAAAGCAAAACATTTTAAGTCTCCTTTTTTGATTAAAGAAAAGGCACCAGTGACTCTGAAAACATTTTTTTTTATTATCATTGCTGAATATTAAAGGAATGGTTTATAATTTATATGTTTAAGAAATCTTTCTCTTCATGTAATACCAAGTCAAGGTTTTAAATGAAATCTTTTAATTATGTCTTGGAGGATTTGGGGGATCTTTGTGGGGTGTTGGAATTTTTTATATATATATATACCATTTGTGCAATCCAGATTTTAAATCCTGTTGACTTAGACAATTAAATTAGCTTGGTAGCTTATTTTCTTTGCTGAGTAAGATGTGTTTGCAGGTTGTACAGCTGAGCGTGATCTTGTGTCCCCAGCAATGCTGGGGGATGCTGCATTTGCAAGAATACTGGTTTGGCTTTTGACTTTCAGTCCAGAAACTTAACCTGGAGTCTACTGACATTGTTTTGACCAATACTGTTTTGACTTGGCAGTGCGTTTTTTATCTAATAAGGGATTTTCTTTGGGGAGGGGAGGAGGAGATGTTTCTGGCTGTTCAGCATACTGCTGTTTAAGATTTGTGAAAAGCAAATGAGGTTTTATGTTCCCAAGGAACAAAAGATTTTGCTTTGGTAGAAGAGGGTGATGCTTATTCCTCAGCATTCAAATGCCGTTGGGAAAGTAGAGATCTTTTAGTAACCCTGTTACTAAAAGGATTTGAGTTCAGTCTCATGGTAGGGTGCACTGGTTCCTCCATCAGCAGGTTCTCACATGCAGGGATTCCTGTCTTGGCGAAGCTTTGGGATCTTGATAAAAGCAAAGCATCAAGACCTGGCTCTGCCTGCTTTCTCAAAAGCCTTTTTATGCCTTAGCCAGGAAATGTCTTGGGTCAAGCTTTTAGTTGTTTGGTTGAAAGCTTAAATGCTTTTTCCAGTGATTTCCTGGAAGCTGCATGGAGTTTTGCATTCTCCCCCTAGTTTGTGCGGGAGGTGTGTATGTGCCATCCCTTGAGCAGGCCACTTTTAAGCAGCTGAATGCTTAGACTTTTGTTCTCACTTTATTAAAAATGACTAGAAAGAAGTTCACAACTTTTGTATCAGATACGTGTTACATCTATTATGGTGTCAGACAACTAAGAAAAAAGTCACTGGCTAATGAGTCTTAATTGTAACAAAACATCAAATCATTGTCATTTCTGCTGCAGTAAATGGCATTCATTATATTAATCCACTCCATTACAGAAGTATTTTGCAGAGAATACCATGACCCTACTGCTTCTGTAACAGTAATAAGCTGAACATATCACTGTGGCACTATTAGGCATATTAGAAAGCAGTTTGAAGCATGGCTGCATGACCTGAAGCAGCATCAGCAGGTCTCAGGTAGCATGTTTGAAAAAATAAGCTACCTTCATTAGAGACGGGAGTAAAGGAGACCCTAGATGTGAACATTCCTGTAGCTTAGCAATGCAGGAAATAAAAAGCTGGATCAAGAACCTCTGGCTCCATTTGTTGAGCAGCACAAGCTAAAACAAAGCTTAGACCTTGAACTGAGAATGGAGAATTTTGAAATCTGGATATTGCTCCTTTTTCCTCTCTCTTGCAATCCCTTTTTAACATTAGATCTAAAGCCACCATGCTGTCTCTCCCCTTTTCACCCCAGAATTGGAAAACAGAGAACTGTACGCCCCAATGCTCTTTTTACTGTGCTGCCATCAAAAATTTCTGGCAGGAGTTGCTTTGACTTTTAACAGCGTTCTATTTCATACCATATGTGTACATACACCAAAGGATGATATACCGTGTTTGTAACTAGGGAATGGCCTGCTTTATTAAACATCCCCCTTGCCAACAGTAAAAATGAACAGCCACAGTAAACACAGATGCAGGGAGGGAAGAATAGTCCGAGCTGTGTCGCAGCGCATTGTACCTAAGGCAGAAAACGTCAACCTCTAATTGGCTCTGAATGCAGCCCACCTACTTAGCAAAATAGGCTGCCAAAAGCAAATTGCCCCAGTGCTCCATGCACCGTGCTGTCTTCCCATTGAATTCAGCTGAATGGGAGGCCTTTGCCTTCATTTCCCAAACTCTCCATGAGTTGGCAAAAAGCTGTCTCTGGGAGAGCCTCTCTATCTAGAATAAAATCCTCCTGAGGGAGCGTTCCCTCCTTTGCCTCCTCCAAGAGTGCTGCTGCTCCAGTTCTCAAAATTTGAAGACACCTGCAGGGCGGAAAGGGAGTGTGTTTGTTTTGTGAAGTGGGGTTTTATTTATTTATTTTCTGGGAAAACACATTTTGGCCCAGGAAGAATGAGCAAAATGACAATCTGTCTTGGAGCTCTTAAGCTTCTAAGCACAACATTCAGTGCTTATATGTTGTCACATTGCCAGCAGCGGGTATGCAGGGGCAATGGCAGAAAAGAAGAAATTAATGTACGCAATCCTTAAAATTACTGTATTGAGAGCCAATACTTTGTTTTTACTTACAAAGTGATAATCACCAGGTTTTGCCAAATATTTGCACCCAGGCACTGGGATGTGGCAGGGATGCTCCTGGAACAAGCCGCACTGCAGTGTTTGACTCCATGAATTCTATCGCAAATAGCAGTGGTTGGTCAATTGGCAGGTTTTTCTGCCACTGAAATTTTCCCTTCTAAGCTAATAAAATTAATTGTCCAAAACTAAAGTCTCCTGCGAGGGGTTAGCAGTAGAGAGCTGAAATGGGAGGGGATGGGGTTGTTGGTTCTTCTAAAGGTTTCTGCTAAATAACTTATTTAGGAGGGAACTTCCCCCCCCCCCCGGTTTTTGGATGAAACTGTGCTTAGAAGCTGAATAAATTATAAGCTTGTCACTTCCATTTCATCAGCACTAAATTCCCACCTGCTTCTTCACCTCTACATCTGAGAGTAGGATAGGAGTCCTTTATTCTTTTTAATGGTGTTGGCTTGCCAAACTCTTAGTACATCAGGTCACTCTTGCTCACCTAATGATTTCATGTAGGGTTTTTAAGACAGAAAAAGGAAGGCCTAAGAGGTAAGAGTAGCCAAGTAAAGAAAACAGAGTTTTGTAAACCACCTATGAATCAGTCTTATTTCAGCGTAAGGGAAGATCTTGTATGCATTCTTACTTGGACATGAAATAAAGAGGGAAAGGGACCTGAACAGGGGGACATGGTGGAAGGGGATACGGTGAGTAGAAATATGAGACAGAATGGAGATGTGGTAATGATAGAGGAAAAATACTGGTTGAAAGAGTAAACACTGGGGGAAAAAACTGGGAAAAGCTGTCAGGGGGCTTCCTCCATGCCGCAGAGTCCTAACTTTAAGCTAGTAAGGTAGGTAGTTTGTTATTGCCCCTTCTCCCTCCCCACCCTCCTCCCAGCTTACTCAGGACCTCCCTCACTGAGCTTTCCTCAAGCCTTTCCCATCACCCCAAGACCCAGCCAATGCCAGGGCAAGGAGCCCTGATCTGTCCCCAAGTCATGATATTAGAAGCATGAAGGGGTGGGCACCATACCTTTTAAATGGCTTGTATGGCAAGCAGATAAGATAGTGAAGTTTTCTTGTCTGCTTCAGAGAGCCTGTGGTTCCAGAGTAAAAGACAAACAATCCTGAAAAGGACTTGATTTCAGTGTTATTGGATATTTCCATAGTTGTGACAACTGTTTCATTTCTCATTCAAAAAAACCACAGACTTGTGGTTTGGCTCCCCCTCCCCAAGGAATTAAATCCTGGCCATTTTGCTAAGTGTATTAAAATCCACAGGGAAATTGTTGTTCCTTTTTCCTTCTGTATGCACATTACTGACACAACATGACTTGTGTAGACTTCACTGTAACATGTACTTTAGCTGGTCAACGTAATTCATAACAGAAAAGCTACATGTTATAATGACATAGCTTTCATAATACGTATGTGTTGCCTCCACTCTGCTGTTTTATGGCAGTACTACAAAATATTTTGCCAGCATCTTAGTAAATCCTATAATCTAAAAAGTAAAATGGCAAAAAAAAAAGGTCTCCATCTGACCAGGGAGGCACAAGTGTGTACTTCGAGCAGTAGCTGAACATGTGAATGCCTGAGGAAAATAATGGCATGTTTACTAAATTGCAGAGGCTTCAGTCCCAAAGAGCGGTGGCAGCAGAAACCCCAGTGTCCTCCCTCATGGGCATTGGCTGAGCTGAAGTGCTTGGCTAAGCCTGCCCAAAAGCCGTGTTAGCAGAGTGGTAGGGGCATGGGGCTAATTTGGTGTGTCCTTGGTTGTTTTTTTTTATCTCTCTAGTGAGCTCCAGAGCTCTGTTGAGCTGAGCCCAGAGTTACACAGGACATCTCAAGAGATAAGAGGGTTATACCCGCTCCTTGTCTTCAGTCTAAAGCTGGAGTTAAAAAACAGACTACCACCTAAAAGATAGCTGAAGCCCAAATGCTGTGCTGAACGTAGCCATGTTAGTAGTCGGGTACGTTAGCATCCAGCTCCTGGCATGGAAACCTACAAGCCTAGAAGATTCCTTTAGTGCCACATGCTTGAATTATATAGGGAGCCAAAGCTGGGAACCAGATCCCTTGGCAGGATGAGTCATCCTGTATTACTTCCCTTCAGTGCTCAACTGAGAGTGTCTGTGTTTTGGAGGGACTTGTGACATGACACCATGGGATTTGGGCAGTGGTTGCCTCATTTGGGAATTTTCAGTGTTCCTGCAGTGATAAATGCCCAAATTATGTTCCCTTTGACTTATACAACAGCAGGATTTTGGGCACCAAAATAGCTTTATTGGCAATAACATGATTTCCTGCAGACTCTGAGGCATATAAGCCTTGAGGGATTCTCTACCTGAGGCCTTCTTCTAGCTTTGATCCATATTCTCTCCATCCTCAGTTCATCAGCTGGTAACCTGCATGTGTGTGTGTGCATTTACCACGAGAAATTTTAAACAGAGCCAAGTGTAACAACAGGAGCTTGTCTCTTGTGAGTAGTACTGCAGGCTCTCGTGTCATAGCAAGGGATGCTCTTGTGTTGACTATCAGTGGATACAGCACTCACTGTCATGGTGTCCAGGGCTGGATTGGGCTTTCCATTCAGCCAACAGATGACATTTCCAAAAGAAACTTCTACAAAATGGGGAGTCTCTCGGAGATAATTACATGATTGTATAAATAATGAGTGAGATATTATCTGCTAGCTCTATAGTTACATCCGTGGAGAGAAGAGAGAGCTTTCTTTGGGAGCAGGAGAGTTCTCTCAGCTCAATTAAATGGATGCATAGTACCAGCCTGACACTGAGCATTTGTTCCCACAGGAGCCTGTTAAAGGGAAAAACAGTTAATTTTGTATACAGCCTCTGTTTGGACCTCCTGCTTGGATTATGAGAAATGTTAAGGGTGAGAAAACCCCCACTCATTATCTGAGTTTTGAAACCTGACTGGCTCCTGAACGCTCTCGGCAGCAGGGCTCACCTTTTCCACTGACCGATTAGCTTCTTGTTATCTTCTTGCAAATGCCTGGCTTCACTATTCCTGTACTTTATTTTAGATGGCTTTTGCTGTGTGCATTTGAATATACTGTAATCTTCTTATCAAATACTAAAGCTCTTTAGTGATGCCATTTTGAAACGTACTTCAGTTTTTAAATTGAAAATTCTTCTCTGGCTAGAAGGTCTCTGTTCTTGGTTTAGGTAGTGATTGAGAATATTTGTGTATATATATGTGTGTGGCTGTATATAAATCCTTGGAAGCATACTGTACATCAGTGGATTTCCCTCTAAAACACTGGGAAGGGGGGATGACAGATTACAAAGCTGGTAGCTGCCCTCCTGCATCATTTTGGGATGCTTTTACAGGGTTTTTTTTTTGGGTTGCGTTTAGAACCTCCAGAGAGACAGATAAATTCTCCCTGAACAAGGTTTTCATTATTAGTTTTTATTATTTAAGTGGAAGAACAGGGCTGGTCTAGTTTTAAGTACATAACTGAAAATCTGAGCTCATATATTCTAGTCTCAGTCAGTAACTTGTGATGTGACTTGAAACAAAATCACTTAACCTGTGAGTCTGTTTCCCTACCTGTAAAGTGGGGTTGAGAGTAAGAGGGATGCCATGAGCATTAAATATTTAATGTTTATAAAGTGCTTTGAAGACAGAGAGTGCCAGATAAATGCTTATTATTGTATTACAATGCGAGGAACTGGATAACCTTGTGTAGGAAGGAGAATTTTGCTAGAAACTGTAACTTTGGGAATGAAGACTAAAGCGAAGAAGAAAGGGCATCTTGTAAAATTGAGTATTAAGAATTTTGAATGTAATGCATTGGAGAGTCTGTCTCTAAAGAATTAGCAGAGGCAGTCTTCGGGGCCGCTGAAAATAACCTTCAGAAAATCATAGGATTCAGTAAATAGACAAAGTTGGATTTTCTGCTAATAAAGAAAAAAAGAATTTTTGAACGAATTCCTCTGTTTAGCTTGGCTACAGTAATCAAACACGTAATGGGGCCATTATGTGAATGCTGGGAAGTAAGACATCTAGTTATAGACAGGCATTATTTTGAAGAGTATGTCTAATCCATCCTCAATGTATGTGATTATTTACCTAGAAGATCAAGGAAATAGAATGGATATGTACCTTATTCAGGAAAGCAATTGATAGGGCACTCCATCTGTGAAGATCATTCAAGCAGCTCATATACTTACGTCAGCTTAGAAATTATTTACAAGTGGATAGGCAAAAACATACATACATATGCAGCAAAAACATACATACATATGCAGCAAAATTTTGTAAGAAACTGGGAATAAAGCGCATGTCTTCAAAGCATGTAATAAAGGAAAATCTCAGCCTTTGTAATAATGCAGGAGGTCTTCCCCATGGTGCCCTTCATAAATACAATGAAATATTAGAGATACAGAAAAGTTCAGGCCTTTCTATCTCTCCTCCCTACTACTACAGAGAATGAGTGCATGAACTGCCCCGGGAGATTCTGGAGGAGAAAAAAGAATTAGTTCTTTTTTGCTGCAGGCCTTTGCTCACTGGGGTGGGTTGGGCGTGGCCAGCATCCAGCCCCCTACCCAGCCGCTCTCTCGATCCCCCTCCTCAACAGTATAGAGAAACAAAACAAGATGGAAAAGCTCATGGGTCAAGACAAAGGCAGTGAGGTCTCTTACTAAGTCCTGTTATGGACAAAATGCACTCATCTCGGGGAAAATGACTTTATTGACGATTAAAATAGAGTTGGATTGTGAGAAAAACAGCAAAAAGTTAGAAGAGCTTCCCCCAGCAATCCCCTTCCCAGGTTCCTTCATCCCAACTCTTCCACTCTCTCCCTCCCCAGTGGGAGGTTGGAGAATAAAGGTTGTGGTCAGCCTATAACAGCTCCTCCTTCTTCCCTGCTCCAGCATGCATCCCTCCCATGGGATACAGTCCTTCACAAACTGCTCTGAGGGTACTTCCCAGGGGCTGCAGTCCCTTAGGATAAACCTGTGCCATTGTGAGTCCTTCACAGGTTGCTGCTTCTGCCAGAGCCTGCTCCAGCTTGAGCTCCATCCAATGAGGAATGGAATACGGAACTGATGGACAGGGGTAGAGCAGTTGATGTCATCTACCTGGACTTCTGCAAAGTGTTCGACACTGTCACACATGACATCTTTGTCTCTAAATTGGAGAGATATCAATTTGATAGGTGGACCACTCAGTGGATAAAGAACTGGCTGGATGGCTGCACACAAAGAGTTGTGCTCAATGGCTCAATGTGCAGCTGGAGACCAGTAACGAGTGGTGTC
>JAOEHY010018071.1:18949-32337 GCA_025447955.1 Psilopsiagon aurifrons | reverse complement strand
CCCCGCCCCTCACCGCGGCTCGGGCCGCTCGCATCCCGGAGGCGCTGGGGCCCGCCCCGCTCAGCTGAGCGCTCCGCACGCCGGCGGGCCCATTGCGGAGCATCTCCCGAGCCCTCCTCTGAGCAGCTCAGGGTCTCCCCCAGGCCCGCTCCCCCGCCCCGATGCTCCCAGCATCCAGGCCTGGGGCGAGGGGACCAGGTCAGGGTTCTGTGCAGCTCTGCCTCACTGCTCCTTCCCCTCTGGGTTGGACGGGGCCGGCGGGCACTGCTCCTCTCAAGGTGGGAACGCTAATTGCTGTCCCCAGCTGCACTGCTCAGCACCTATTCTAGGCTGCTCTGAAACGCTCATTTGGAGCCTGTTGAAATCAGGGCTGCGGCTGGGCAAAGGGGTTTGCGGGCTCTCACCCCCTCCCCTCAGGTTAGGTCTGAGCTTTATCTCTGCAGCTTTTCCTTATTACCTGATCCCAGGCGTTGTCTGGCTCGCAGAGGTTTGGTCAGGAGGGCAGCAGATGCAGCCATCCTGTGTGCTCCATAGGTGGGGTACAGCCCCTTCTGCAGGTTGTGTGGGTGCTTTCATTGGTAACGACCACCTCAGGCAGAGAGCAGCTTGGTGGGGTTTCACTCAAGCAATAAAACTGGCCCGTGTTCAAGTAACTCCCCATGCTCCCCTCAGGCAGAGCCCTCAGCTCCCCGTGTGCTCAGTGCCAGATGGAATCACTGCCCATTGAGCTGTTGTAAACCCTGGCTCCTTGACTCCCCTCTATATGGGCTCTAAATCCCACCCAATAGAAATAAGCTCTGTTAAAGACAGGCTGCTCCATTCCCCTCTGCCCTTTGGCTGCCTGTTGGGTTATGGCATCTCCAGGCTGTTCAGTCACCTGTGAAGAGTTTCCAGCAGCTCTGAATTATGAATGAATTTGCTTTGTCAAATTCAGGCTCAGGGATTAGGTCTCAGCCATGTGCTGGAGACAGTTACTGATAACAAAGCCTCCAGCACATACATACCCTCTGATGGATCCTGAGCCATCACCCCCTTACCATGATTAGCTGCCTTACTGCAGAGGGGGAGCGGTGGTGGGATAGGAGTGGGGAGGCTGGATCCTGGCTGCCTGGGAGTGATATCTGCACAGCACAAGGTTGGGTGCATCACCCCCATCCTGGTCCCCAGCCTGTCTTGAGGGAAACACAAACTGCAGCAGGGCCAAGATGTGGCTGCAGAGACTGCACTGAGGCCATGAGTTTACTGTGATGCTCCCAGGGATGCGCTGCCTGTCCCTGACACCTCCCAGAGCAGAGCAGGGGAGGGATGATCCACCTCATCCCGCCGGCAAGTCACAGGGCACCACGCAGCTCACGTTGGTCCCAGAGCAAGACGCTTATCACAAGCTTTTATGGCAGGGGAAGCATTCCTGTTCACTGGGAACCCGCCTCCCCAGTGAGCTCCCGGCAATGGAGTCGGTTGTGCAAGAGTCCTGGACGTGCCAATGCATTCGTGGCCTTTAGAAACTGCCCCTGCGGCTCCAGACGGTGCTTACAAAGCTGATTTCCCAACTGGATGTCCAGGCATCTCGCAGCTCTCCCGGGCTGACCAGCTCCGCCTGTTTGATCCACGCACCCACCCACCCATCCTGCGTTCCCACCAGAGCCAGCGGGGGTGGCATCCGCAGTGTCAACGAGGGTAAAGGACCAGCCCCAACCCCGTGGCTCACAGGGCAGTGCTTGCTTCACCCAGGCGATACCACATGAGTCCTCTTTTTGCTGTTCTCTTATCCAAAGGCAATTTGCAGGCACACACTGTGCCATCACCACTGATGGAGAGCTTGGGGGCCACGGCATGGACCGGCCCCTGTGGCCCTGCTCATTGCCTGCAAACCCAGATCAGCGCTGCCCAGCACTGGCCTGATGCCCTCCAGCAGACAAGCTGCCACATAGGAGCAGGGCTGGAGGCTCTCCTCCCCACCCAGGGAACGCGGGAAGGGGTTGCCATAGCCTGAGGGATGCCCTAATCCTTGGATGACCATCAGCAAGGCTCCTTGCCCCAGTGGGTGCTGCTGGGGGCACAGCAGGGCAGCTGGTTGGCAATGGGGACACCTGGGGTGGTGGGAGACAAGATGCTAAGGGCAGGCAGCAGTGCAGCAGACACTGCCATGGGGCTGAGCTATTGCTACTGATCACGGGAGAGGAGTGGGGCGGCCCTTGGCTGTGTACCTGGGAGAGTCCTTCAGATGGAAGGGGTTCTTTGGGCAGTCCTCCCCAGCAGGGCTTACTGGGGGCAGCTGCCTGAAAGCCTCAGTTAATCCTCTAAGACCCTGCTTCTCCTGCCCTCTTCTCCCCTCGCCTCTTGACTAGCAACAGTCCTTTTTAAATAACTCTCGTCACACTGCTCACCTATGGGAAGAATAAGTACCAGGGGACACCTTGCACTTCCCATGGGAAGTGTGCCTGGCTCAGGGGCCATGCCACTGAGAGCAGCATCCTTCCCTCTGTGTGGGGAGAGAAGCCAACACAAGAGCCATGGCATCTCAGCAGGAAGCTGGAGCACGGTGATTCATGGCACTGCCTCCAACTCACCTGGAGGAAATCAGTAACTCTGAAAGGGAAGAAAGTCATTTTCCTGCCCCCGCTTTTAGTTAGAGGGGCACAGCCACCCCTGCTTGTGCCTATAAAAAGGAAACGTTAATGCAGGAAACATTTATGCTGCATGAATCCTTGTGGGTAAAAGGTCATTATGGCTTCTATAGTATTTTTTTGATGTATGGAAAAAGTCTCATTTCTAGAGCAGGTGCTCGGAAGGGGAAAGGACAGATGCAAAGCTTCCTTAGCCTCTGCCCCACCCCAGCTTACATGGGATGGGTGCCATAAACACATACATGAGCAGGACAGAAACTCCTGCCCAAGCTCCTGCCCAGCCCTTCCAGCAGCTCCTGAGGAGGGCACTGCCAGGGCTGCTCCAGGTGGGCTAGGATGCCACAGGTGCCCTGGGATGAGTGTGGTCCAGCTTCCTCCCAGCCATTGCAGGCAGGTTTATTGTGCCACATAGAGATGAAGGGGAGAAAGAAGTGGGAGAAAACGGCCTGCTTTGATGGCTCATTTTATGCACTCTGCATAAAGTCTTGAGGATTTTGCAGCGCAACGGCTGAGCTATTTTCCAGCCTGAGCAGGGAGCCCTCTGCCCAAAGACACGGAGTGCTCAAGAGGAAAGCCTCAGCTCTACCATAGCCAGAGCTACGGTGCCATGCTGGGCCCTCACAGGGCTCCTCTCTTGGGCATAGCCCATCAAAAGGGGGCTGGCACCCAGCCCTTTCTTTTTACAGCTGGCCCAGTGAGCTGCTCCCATGGACACACCTGGGATGAGAGCTGGAACCTCCCCTAACCCTTCCCAATTTTTCTTCACTGGGAAACCCCAAACTTCAGCATGCACCCACCTCCTCCAGCCCCTGCAGGGTGACGCAGGCAATGAAGCCCCCACAGCTGGGGTGCACCCATGGAGGAACACAGCCATGGGGACCTCCCCAAAGTGGGGTCAGGGAATCCCAACAGTGCACAGCCAGGAAGGAGATGGGCTCCCACCCTCACTCCTGCAAGCACAGGGGGAAGTAAGGCCATTGTCCCCAGGGTGGTGGCAGTGGCTGGAAGGATCCTGCCACCCCACAGGCTGCAGCCAAGTGCCATGGGGGGGAGGAAGCTTCCCAGAAGACAGAGAGCTAAATAAAGGCAAGGCCTGGAACAACCCGGCCGGCCAGCTATTTATTGTAGCATGCCTGTATGCTGCTGAGCAGGAGGAACATATTTTAAAGCTGCTACAAGGACACTCGACTGCGTGCCTGGGTTTATTGATCAAAAATCTCATTGCCAGCCCTCCCCATCAACATCTTTGAGCCCTGCACCACCTTCAGCCAAGTACCTTCCTAAACACACCTCCCTCAAAGCAGCCAGCCCCTCCATCACTGAAGCAGACGCTTGGAAAAGAGGCTTCAGCATACACAGGCAGCATCCCCATCCTGCACTCAGTTTGCTTCTGGCCAGCCATAACGAGACATTTCTAGCCAGCTTTTAGCATCTGGGGCTCACCTTTCTCCACTCAAACTCCAATAAGCACCTACATCCTATGGCAAAAAAGCACACCCCAACCTCCTACAAGAACAGCAACCACTGCAATCTTTGTTCTTGAGTACGTAATTTTTTACTGAAAAAATCATTCATAAATTAACAAATACAAAAATGTACAAACACATGGGTAAATAAATGCAATGACACAAAGGATTGCTTTGCTGAGAAGTGTGTGTGTGTTCTCAAACACTAGTCTTCAGTGCAAAAACGTCCCCCTGGCACCTCTTAAACACAGAATGGTAAGCTTGAAAGCCGTGACGATGGAAAAGCTACTTTAGAGTTTAAAGCCACTTCTGATGGTGAGTGGCCCGAAGCGCGTGGCTGTTGCTCTGACGGATCCTCCTTCAGAGAAGCAGAGCTTTACAGACAATTATTAACTGTCAATAAATAGTTCTGCAAATAAAACCCACATGGCTCATTTAAGGGAAAAAAAGAAGAAGGAAATCAGCATTGAACAGGACCTGCCCTGCAGCGGGGCTGAGCGACGGGGGGGACATGGAAGGGGCGAATGAGTGGCCTTGTTGGATTTCAGCTGCCAGAGTATGTACAGGTTCTCCTTAATACGAGAATTTTTACACCATAACAGCACATGCGCTCGACAGTATGTTTTTAACAGTTACATTTACTATACAGTATTTGACATAGCTGATAAGATTAACAGTGCACATTTTCAGATATTCCAAGTTTTATAAAAGGGGTGGGGGGAAGAAATCCAACATGATTAGAACAAAAGAGCTATGAAGAGGGATGCTGCTGGGGGGATGGACCCTTCCGTGCCAACCGTAGAGTGCATTTCTGAGCAGAGGTAACAGCTTTTTGTTCAACACAAGGTGTGATGGGTGTCAGGTACACATCGAAGGCTGAGGATCCTGACTAAGGTAGTTTAAACACCTACTCACACACACATGCATGATTCCTCAGGTAGTGAACTTGGACTGGTTGAAATACATTCCTTGTTTGAAGCACCATTAAACAAAGACAGATTTCTAGCAAGGTCTCAAGATGAAAGAAGAGAGGAGCAGAGCAACACGGGTTCAGCATCCGAAAAGGGTCCACGTGAATTAGAGATCGAGATTCAGAAGCAAAAGTCTTTATTGCTATATGCGCCATAAAAAGCAAATCCTCACCTCTGCCTACAAATAACCAGGTTGAATCCCCTCGGGAAATGAGTTTAAAGCACATGTAAATTCAGAGACTTTAAAACCTAAGTTACAAACTTATCGGCGCTTTTCAAGGGCAGGCTTGCTGTCCTCTCATACCGGCCGATAAGGATCTATACATGAACTCGTGTTTTCTAAACTAATGTTTTCTAGATACAGGTTAGGAATGCCCTGGGCAGTCACACCCACAACAGATGCGTATGGGGATCATACGTCCATGGAACTGAGAAAACAATGTAAACCATGAGAAGGAAACTGAAGGCAAACAAAGCAATTAAAAGAAAGTTAAAGTACTTTGGAGGTTAAGTACCCACCACTGTTATGTGTAAATACAAATTAAAACACAACCCCCAATGTATTTACTTTTAAGTCAGAGAGGTCCGGTAAAAGTGACTGCATTGGTCTGAGTAAGGAGTGGACTGAGTGTCAGTGGGGAGGAGAGCCCGGAGCCCAGCTACCCACAGCAGCACAGTATAGGAAGGGACGGCAGATGGGAGAAGGCAGGGGGCACTCCAGTTTGGGTGGGTGTCAGACCAAGCTCTCTGGTTCCTGGTCCTCATGTTTTCACTAGCGTGATGCATGCGTCCTTCATTTCTCTCACTCCCACTAACCTGTGACAACCTGCCCCATGGGCTGTGCCTGTGCCAGCACTGCTGCGCCAATGGTAATAACTGAGTGCACTCCCTGCCTCCAACAGCACCTCGGTGGCTGCTGGACTTACACACTAAATACAGACTGAAACAACTTCTCAAACTGTACCATCATGTTGTAGGAGCAATAGTAGGGCACTGCTGGGCAGGGGAGGGCTCAGAGCCCCATCCCAAGGATGGCACATAGGCAGGAGCAGCCAGCACAGGGGCTGCACTTCCTGCGGCAGCATGGATGTGAGCTCAAGTAGTCTGCCAAGCTTACACTTGCCATCCATAAGGGTAGAGAGCAACACGCAGGAGATTTTATTCCATATGGCTTTTGGATTCATTTGCACATCATGTTGCAGAAGTGACAAAGGGGAGGTTTATCATAAATATTCCCATTTCCTCACTCTCCCTGGAAAAAGCCACCCCTGTGGTTTCTGGAATGAGCAATGCAATGGCTGTGTTTCTCATCTGCTACACTGGAAAGTTTAGGGCCCTGTCCCACAAACATTTCTGCATATGCACAGCTTAAGTCATGCAAGCAGTCTCACTGGCTTATAACGGAACACCTTGCACAAGTACAGTGATGCACACACAAGTGTTTGCAGAATTCAGGACTAAAATGAGTGACCGTATGTAAACCTCTAGCTTGGGTTTGAGCCGTAGGAGAAAAATTAAAAGGGGCAATTTACACAGCATATTTACACTTACACTTCTTTAAGAAGCGACTCTGTTGTATATACTTCAAGCAGGTCATTTAAAAAACCGCACAGACATAGAAGAATGATATCAGAAGTCATTTGATCTCCCATCGGGGCAGTTGCTGACTGAATCACTCCCAACGTTCACTACGGAGAAGCTGGAGTCCGTCAGCTGAGCTGCTTCCCGGAGGAGAAAGCACATCCGAGGTGAGTCCCAGTGCCAGAGATTGCTGGAGGAGGAATGTGGAGGAGATAAGAGCAGCAGGTCGAACCGTTGTCCTGAAACCCAGAAAGCAAGTGGCGGAAGAAAGAGACTGCTGAGCTTGCTGCATGAGTATCGGGCTGGATTGGTACAGCTAGGGCAATTTGTGCGTGCACTTGCAGCCTTATTCTCCAAAATACTGTGATCCTTCATTAGACAAAGTGTTGCTTGTCCTCGATAACCCTTGAAAAAGGAAGTCTAGCATGGTGCTTTCGTGGTGAAGGGCAGAGCAAAGTTATTTTCTCCTCTTAATATTCGGTCACCAGAGCCAGCTCCGGTGTCAGGTTAACAGTGATGTTCTTATACAAGGCGTCATATGTGACGTTTGGAAAGTAGTTCAAGTTATTGAGGCCGTCCAGGGCTTGTCTTTCTTTCGACTTCCTCAGCAAGGCATACCTATGGAATGAGAACCAGACCCCAGAGTCACTTCCACATACCCCACAGCCCTGCAAAGTCCTTCCAATGCTACTAAAACACCTTTTAACAGTCAGTCCCAACAGCAGCTACAAAACAACAGATTTCTGAGCCCTTAATAAAGATAAATGTCACACTTTCTATATTGAG
Organism: Psilopsiagon aurifrons; assembly: GCA_025447955.1. NCBI lineage: Eukaryota > Metazoa > Chordata > Aves > Psittaciformes > Psittacidae > Psilopsiagon > Psilopsiagon aurifrons. Next base: position 24,906 of record JAOEHY010018071.1, on the reverse strand, counting down.
TATATATATTAAACATCCCAAAGTTTAGAAAATTACAGTCCATCACTTAAGACCAAAATGCTCTATCCCACCAGCATCCAGCTGTAAAAACAACCTCTAACTCCAGCCCAAAGCCTGTGGGTCCCATTCCTACGAGGGGGCTGAGCTCAGGGGGTCCTGCTCAACCCTCACCAGAAAAGCAGATGAGGGGTGGTGTGGACCTTTCCATTTTTCAGCAACTGATCACGAACAAGAGCAAAACTAAATGGTTTTAGTCAGGGAATGGGGGATGAGGAAGTAAAACTAGGATAATGATGATTTGGAGAAGGAAACTGCAGCTGGTACACAAGAACAGCCTCAACCAAATTTAGGGGCAGCATGATGAGATGTAAGGGGCGGGGGGAACGTGAACAAACTAAAATAAGCAGAAACATCTCAGTAGGACACTGACTTTCTGCACCACAGTGCTGGGAGCCTGCAGCACCCGGGCAAGTAGGAGCTGAGCTGAGACCTGGGGACGGAAAAAGCACCAGGGAAGGGATATGCCAGGAGGAAAAGGAAGATGCTGGGTGACAGCAAAGAGGAAAGTGCCCAAGCCAGTTTCAAAGAGGTCACAGCATCAGAACACGAGCAGGACACCTGGTGTCTTGACAAACACTTTCATCCTCCAGGGATGAGTTTTGGGTCTCCCTGCTTGGACGGGAGAAGCAGCACACTTCCAGATGGCAGCAGTTAGCACTTGCCCGTGGCTAAGAGCAGAGCAGAGGGGAGCAGAGATTTCAGGAGGCACAACAGAGAGGATTATCTATTGCCAAACCTCGTCTAGCCTGGGTGTCAGGCTCCAGACGCAGCAGTGGAGGCAGAAGCACGCAGTGACACAGGTATCAGCCTCACCAAGGAGAACCACTGCCCTGCCCACCTTCATTGCAGATCCCTCCCTCCCGCAGCACTGACCCACAAGTCCTGCTGACACTGAACTAGAGCTCCAGCCCAGGGTCAGGAGGAGACCAGGGAAGCATAAGGAACAAGTGCTCAATCCACTGCACTGCCAGCCTTCCACGCCTCAAGGGTTTGACCAAATACAGTGTTTAAAGCCAAAACCAACTTCTGTTTCAAGAGGGAAATGAGAGAAGTATCTCTCATTCTGGCTGCACTCTGACAGAAATGAAAAGCAGGGCTAAAGATGACATAACCTCAAATGGAAACTCCCCAAAATGAGTCTTCTGTAAGAAGAGGCTAGCAGATAGCTCAGACGGTATCTGCAACATAAACCCTCCTTGCTGCCTCTTCCGCCAGCAGCAGCCAGGAGCCCCTCTGCAGAACAGATCTTGCACTGTTCAATAGCTCATTACACGAGAGTCAATTCCTGCAGCTGATTGTGAGAAAGGTATTTCTCTGCTGCTGAGTTTTCAGAAAACTCAAATTCTGCCAAGGTTCCCAGTCATGCAACCAACCTTTGCACACTCCAAAACAACCTCCAGAGCAAAGGGGTCAGAGCCCTCCTGGAAAGCTCCAGAGAGAAGGTAGGTTTTTGAGAGCAAAGACTAAAAGCACACAGTACTTGTGCTCCTCAGGCACAGGGGACATTCACTGCTTCTGACGGATGTCCAAAGTCTCTCAAAAGAGCAAAGCTTGTATTCAAGGGCTCTGTACACCCACCCTGGTTTGGGGCCAACAGGCAGGAACAGAAGAATGGAGAGGGATGAGTTGCTCCATCTCAGCACTGCAGTGGAAGTGTGTCAGAGCTGCTGCCATCTCCCTGTTTGCATACACCATCATTATAGAATGGTTTGGGTTGGAAGGGACCTTAAAGCTCATCCAGTTCCAGCCCCCTGCCACGAGCAGGGACACCTTCCACTAGATCAGGTTGCTCAAAGCCCCAACCAACCTGACCTTGAAAACTTCCAGGGATGCAAGGACCTCTCATCACAGGAATACACGGTATGAAATGGAGGGATGGAGGAATAAAGGCAGCACTCTCTCCATTACCCTGCACTTAAGTTTCCCTCATGAGTTAAGGCTGTTACTGCCCTTAAACAGCTGCCTTTTAAATGATAGAGATTCTTTGCAAAGGACTTTGGGATTCTTAAAACCAAAGAAATGTACTTGCCTTCCTAGGAACTGCACTTCTCCCCGATGATGGTGAGGAATTGATTTGTATTTCCCTGTGTCTCCTTCTGGTCGAGTCACCGAGTAGCCTGCGTACTGCACTCTGCATTAGAAAGGGGAGGAATAAACAGAAAATAGAAACCAGTCATTGCACTTGCTGTGCCATCAGCGCTTGCCAGGGCTGCACAGTTCATGCACATGGGCCTCCAACAGCAGCTTTGCCTTTCCACTCAGCAGATAAGCTCATGCTTATGCAAACCTGCCCATTCCAGCCTGGGCTCTGGGCAAGTTACACTTGGCACCTTCAAGCTTCAGCTCAACTAAGATCAGTCTGAGCTCAGCAGTGTGGGATACTGCAGAGGCAGTAACTTCCCAACCAGGACTTCTCTGTTTGCTTCCCATGTACTGCCCCTGTTCCCCCCAAGACACTGCAGCTGGGCTGGCTCACAGGACCACCCTCACAAGCAGAGTTCAGCGATGAGCCCCCATACCTGTTCCAGAGGTCATCATCTTCACCACCCCAGCCCCAGAAGGCATTAGGGAAACCATTGATCTTCTGAAACTGCTCAACAGTCAGGCCGCTCACCCCACCGAAGAACTCGTTGTAAGGGAGCCTAAGTAGGAAAGAAGGGGTTAGGGCAGAGCCCACCAGTGCTGCAGCTCTCCCGCCTGCAATGGGGGAAGCCTGAGCTGTGAGGATGCTTTCTTCTATTCCCCTCTCACGTTCACTTCACACAAAGCCCGAGAAGCAAACAGAGATTATCTTTCACCTTTAAAAAACAGAATCTAACACTGGCTCCTTAGCTGTTATGGAAGTGGGGAGGAAGAACAGTGCTTACAGATACATGTACTTATCCAGCTTGGCTGCAAAGTGCCTCGGCATCTGTCCACACCCATAGTAGTTACGGTCATTTTCTGGTATGTGGTCCACATCGTGAAAGATGAGACAGTCCCAATCCAAGTCCTTCATTGCTTCCCGAAAGCCAACGTTGAAGAGCATGGCACGGTTAAAGGGTTGGTTTCCAGCCTAGGAGGGAGAAAGTTCCTTCTCAAGGGGAGTCCCGTGCAGTTCCTGCTCTGCATGTGCATTCTCAGCCTTGTCTAGAAAGCTGCAGAGGGCAACCAGCTCCCACACTGTGCCACAAAAGGAAATGATGCATTGGGACAGACTAGCAAGATCAGCCAGGACTTGAGTGTCCAATTTACTGTGCACGAGCAAAAATAAAGATCCTAAAGTCCTATTACTTGGACACTACAACAAAACAACCCAATTTTGATCAATCTTTTTGAGCTGAGCTAGATATGGAGGAACATTTACTGGGGGGATGAAGCCAGACAGCATGAGTGACAGGTTCACATACACATCCAATGACTGTCTTATGTTTTACATTCATGAAGGTCATCTAGAAACTGGCCAGACAAGAACTGCACAATGATCAAGCCATTTCTGTGCCGATGGGATGCTCCCCAGAACTACCAGAGATACACAAAAATAACACATTATTTAAACAGCAAACACCTGGATCACAGTTGCCTTTTTAAAAACTATCTGCTCCAATACATGACTGAAAAAAAAAAAAAAAAAAAAAAAAATATCAATTTTTTCTTCATTTTTTTAAGTAAAACCAGTCGTTTGGGGCACACCTCTCAGCTGTGCCACTTTTATGCAGAACGGGACAACTTACACATGGCAACATGAACCCTGAACCTGCCAAGGGTCAAATGATGTGATCTGGCAGGTAATCTCCTCGGCACGCAGCGCAGGGCTATGCCTGCGGCTTTGGCAGGCACATCTTTGGCTCAGCACATCCATACCCCAGCGGCTGCTGCTCCAGCCCCCCAGGGCTCACTCACTTGCTCCACGACGTAGAAGGCGAACTGTAAACGTTGCCGCTGCAGCATGGGAATAAGGTGCCTGAAGAGGACAGGAAGATGCTCGTACCGATTGCGGAATGGGATCAGGATCGCCACCTGACAGGGAGAGGATGCGGCTCTTACTGTATTGAACCACTTGCTCCTGCTGCCGAGCACCCCCTGGGACTGGCTGGTGCGGTGTTACAGGAGCAGCACTAACCATGGTGTCTCAGCTCTGCCATGTAAGGCTGAGCAGCACGAAACCCTTCCAGCCTCCACAAATGGATTTCCTAGTCACTTTTGGGGAAACTATTGCTTTGGGGAAATTCAATGTAACCTTGAGTGGAAGGGAGAGCCACAGCTCCGCACCTCCATTGCTTCTGACCAGTCCAGGACCTGCTACCACACTGCCCTAAGCCACCTCCCTCTGGGGTCAGGAGTCTCCCACACTGCCACTGCCTCTCTGGGTCAAATCCCACCCAGGACAGGGCAGCAGGGGCAATGGGAGGACCAGCAGCAGGGAGGAGCTCGTAGCCTGGCTCATTCATAGTCCATGCAGAAACTCAGAGCTGACTCATGCATCACTAAAGCAGCCCTTGAATACAGCGTTTCCTCCCTAGGCACTGCAGCTCCACACTTCAGAGATCCTTATATATCCTCTGAAGCCGCAGCACATCAGAGATGTTCCTGTTAATGTCTTTCCATCACCCACCCAGGACTCCCTGTCCCCCTGTGCTCAACAGTGACATGGGGCTGCCCAGTTCCCCATTACCTTCCAGCGAGGCAGGCAGTCACTCGGCTTCCAGTGGCCTCCCAGCTTGATGGAAGGGTCTTTTGAGAAGAACTGGTGGATATCCTCCATCGTGATCTCACTCATATTTACATCGATGGGGCCCTCTGCAACACAGCGGGGAGAAGCAGAAGAGGAGGTCAGGAACCACTGTGGTCCTGAGGCAGCTTGTGCCTGGCTGGGACAGAACATTGCTGCACCCCTGCCCTCTAACCCCATCACTGAATGCAGACAGCCTCTTTTCCCCAAGCACCAACAAAAATGAAGAGGAAATGCTGCTGCCAGGACTTGCAACACCTTCATCTCCTCAACAGATGGGCTCTGTTCAGCCTTGTGGCTGCTGTTGGATGCAGCTCTTCCATCAGAGACCCACACTGGCCAGGGCACCCTTCTACACCTCAGTACAGGTTTCCAGCACACACAAACCCCCACACCTCAGCAGGGAGACCAGTTTTCCACTGCAGCATTGCTTCGGTGGAAGCATTTCTCCCAGCTGCAGTTCCCTCTGGGGTGGATCCAGCCCCATGTCCTGCACCAGCCCCTGCGCAGCTGTACCAGCACAGCTCAGAACTGGGACCAGCAGCACTGCTGAGGGGCCACTCTGCCATCACAGCCCCTGGAAAAGGGCTGGCCAAGCCTTTGCAATAGCTCACAGTGCTTGCCAATCAATGGGCTCCCGCTTCAGCAGTGAGACCTGCCTCCAACACAGCAGGGATTAGTGTGAGTGGGTAAACAATGAGTTTCCAGGAGGGGACCAGGCTCCAAACAGTGCTCCCATTCATCTCCAGGCACTGGCAGAGAAAGGTGCAATGCTGGTGAGCTGGGGAATGCCACAATGGGCCCTCCAAAGCCATGGGGAGCAGGAAAGCGGTACAGGGCCACTGGGATGCTACTCACTCATAGAAGGGAGCCTCTCAGGACAGGTGTGGTTGGGGAAGTAGGTAAAGTCTTCAGGAAGAAACGTCGTGGCTTGCAGAAAGGTGTCGTTGTGGTTCAGGTCAAGAGGATAATCTGCAGGATGGGGGAAAAAAAGGGAAGATTTCAAACAAGTTTACTTTTGATCTGCAGGTCTTTGTTATTTCCAGCCACCTTCCTGTGCGAGCAGCCTGCAAATACATCCATGGCTGAGGATGTCCCCAACAGCATGGGCCATATCTGGACTTACAATTCAGGCTGCACATTTTCTGACCTAAGGAAAAGCTTTCAATGTCACCTTTAGGTATCA
>JAOEHY010018071.1:0-18849 GCA_025447955.1 Psilopsiagon aurifrons | reverse complement strand
GCCATATCTGGACTTACAATTCAGGCTGCACATTTTCTGACCTAAGGAAAAGCTTTCAATGTCACCTTTAGGTATCACAAACAGCTCAAAGCAAAGGAGTACATGACACTTGGAAGGAAAAGCTACTTAGCACCTTGCCCCTGAAGGACCACAGCACAGTGAAAGAGAACATGCTCTTCCAATGGGTCTTTTCCAGGTCCCAGTGGCAGTAAGGAGTGGCAGTGCAGCAGTCTGCACAGGGAAATCCTGCCTTGCATCCTCCTCAAAAGATCAATGAGAACTATCATGTTACACACAGCATCTCCCCCCGTTTGCATTGTGCAAGAGCAGAGGAGCCCAGCACAGCACATTTACTATTTCTCCAGTACCCCCATGGCTCTGCATCCTTTTTCCTCCTGGGCAAAACCCTTCCAGTCTCTTACACCTGTAGATGCCTTAAGGAGGTTTTTACATTACTGTAGAAAGCAGAAGTTCACAGTTAAGTTGCATAAGGCATCTTAGTCAAGCATGACTTCATTTTAGGCACTAGAATTAACTTCCCTGCACCAGCTGCTGCAGAAAGATGCTCCCTCTCCGCTTTCTCCAAGCATCAGATGCTTAGCAGAGGGTTGGCCTTTAGATCCACAGCACCAGCACCAACCTTACATCCCAGTGAGGTCCTGGAAAGCAGCCATTTACAGCTGAGCCACCCAGTCCCATCACAGGCCGCTACCAGAACAAGGTGGTCTCGTCCTTTCCAACTACCCTACCATGCGCAGGCATTCCTGCAGCAGCTAGCTGCAGAAGCACGCCATGGGGCTGACATTCACCATGCTAATTCAAAGCAAGAGCAGCCCTGGTTTCCCATGGGCATAGAACAAACCCGCTGGTGTTCAGGCACACGGAGACAAAAGAAGGTGTAGTGTCCACCCCATCATAACCTGAGAGCTGTCCGGGTAGCTCTGCAAAGCCATGGGCACAAGGATTTCAAGTGACCCAGCAGTAAACAATCGGGTTGGAACTGGATGATCTTAAGGTCCTTTCCAACCCAAACCATTCTATGATTTACAGGAGGTAGCCAGACTAAGTCATTTTACTGAACCCAGGGTGAAATTCAGGGTTTTTTTTCGTTTACCCAGCAGCTACAACCTTTCAAATTTATCTCACTCAGTTTCAAGAACATATTGATAGCAAAAAGGTTTCACATATTTTATCCCCAGAGCAATTTAATAAACCCAAAACTAGAGTGTAATGAGGTGAATGAATCTGCTAAGATTAAGAGCTAAGAATCCAAGTCATATGTAAGGATAGAGACATTTAAGTAATTGCATAAGCACAGTATATTTTCCATAGTAGAAAGGCTGTTGCATTTAATAGCCACATTAATGGTGTATCAAGAAAAAATAATCTAGTGACAATTTCATCCTTTAAAGCAAAGCAGGGAGGGTTGCCTTTACCTGCAAGGTCAAGAATCTTTCATTTAAATCAACTGGGACAAGTCATTGCTGGCCTGATATTCCAACTTCCTTTATTGTGCTAGTCATCACACCATTAATACTGCTTATTCATTCTAATAAGTGGTACACAAACTATCTCAGCCTCAAGATGGACTCATAAAAAGAACCTAAGGGCTTTTTCAAGTATTTTAGATATTGTTTTGGATGCTTGATACTGCTCTAAATTTTAATAACCAGATTCCCATTAAATTCCTATCAGTAGAGCATGCTCTCAATACTTAGTCCAGCAGATAACGTACAGCAAAGCTCAGCTCCCTTTTTGCACCAAGGGCTGCCTTTTTTGCTTGCAAGGGATCCCTCTTGGCTCACTGAACAGGAAACCTATTACTACACCTACTAGCAAATGCTGAAAGTTATAAATTACTTCCTCATTTTAACACAAGAGGAAAAAAGCTCAGGGCAAAGAATAAATGCAGATGGATAGGGACAAGCACCCTGTGCTCGGTCACCTTGCCAATCATAGTGGGAAACTGCATTTTTAAGGAATCTGCCAGAAATTAAGGCCCCAGGAGGACACACGCACAACGCAGCACTGCACAAAGAACAGCACACATGACGGATGGGAAAGGCTGCAGCTCAGAAAGCATCAGCCTCCAACTTCCCAGTGCTCCCATGCAGCTGGAACAGAGACAGCTAGAGAGGGGTCACAGTGCCTGCTGCCCAAACTGGTTTGTGACCTTTGCCAGACCACTCCCCGCAGCAGTATCCCTGCCCTTCCTCTGCACATCTCTTCTTGGAAGAGCAGAGGGAATGGGGGGATGGACACCCAGTGCTGCCTACAGGGTATGACAGGGGCAGCTGCTGGGACAGTCAATGCCTTTGGCTGGGTCCCCCCTGCAGCCATACCGTGCAGGTTAGCTCTCCTGGCCATCGCACTGGGGAAGGATGCACACACCAGGGCAGTGCCACCACTCAGCTCCCACCAAGGCACCCAAAAACAGAGTCAAGGAGGGAAGATACTGATCCTGGTGTTAAAATCCTTGCAGCCACAGTGCCACGTGCCTTCCAGATGTCACCACCATCCATCATGTGCCTGCTTTGACCTGCCTGCCAGGGAGGGTCACCCAAGGACGGTGCATAGCGCTTGTATATGTCAAAAACATCCTTGCAGCTGGAGTTCTTGGGGCAGGAGGGGTATCAGCCCATGCCAGAGCTGGGAGGAAGATGAGGCTCAAGCAAAGCCCGTTATTTTCAGTAGCAGCAGTACTGGAATTGCTGACACTAATATGGTAGTCATTTCCCTGTCTGCTGCAGGCAGGTTTTTGGAGTACTCAGGGCCCTGAGGGTCAGGACCAGAGCAGGACAGCTCTTGACTCTCATCACCACAAGCAGTAGCAGTGGAGTGTCCAACCCTCCTCCCTTCAGGAGCTCAGCCACTTCCTCACCCTGCATCTGCTTTACATGATGTTTCCAGCCCTAAAAATAGCTCAGAATGGCAGCCCTGGCCAGCTTCAGCAGGGACAGGAGGTGACCCCGGGTGTCAATCTCTTGTGCAAGTTGATAATTCCCCTCCCGTGCCCATCCCTCGTCAGGGTACAGCTGAACTGGCAGCCACACTGCTGCTCCTTGGCATGCTGGGCAACAAGAACACAGCTCGTGCTTTGTTATTAATATGGAAATAATCCTGCCTTGTAAAACTTTATCAGCCCCTGCTGATGAACCCTCAGAGTGGAGGAGCTGAGCGCCCTGATGCCAACTGCACCAGCAGGATGCACCAGTCACATGCCAGCAGGGGAGGTGCATGCTCGGTGTCACACCAGCCCAAAGGCAATGCCTCACTCCAGCTTATGCAGCCATGTGCATTTATGCTTCCCTGTACCATATTTACACCAAAACTTGTAACCCTGTTATGAGCTTTGTATTACAGATGATGAAGAGTCTGCATTCTGCCCAGAGTTTAATGTATTATTTGTGGCAGATCTCCAGCCAAGTCATCTCTGTTCATCCTTGCATGGGAAGTGCGAAGCTTATGAGCACAGGCTCCTCCACGTGCATGAAGTCAGAGCTCGCCACATGCATGGGCCTGGGAAGTGACTTTTTAAATATGAGACTGAATTTGAAAGTATTTACCCTCAGATGGGTTGAAGCTAACAAATGGAACTGCTGGAAAGCAATTTCAGCTCAGCATCCCATCGTTTGAGACCTTTTAAGGTTTTTACCCTTTGCCCAAGTTAAAGCATTTGAATTTTATGTACATAAAGAAAATAATTATGATTAATATAAAGAAATTCTATTCTATTAATATAGCCTTTATACATAGCATACATACACATTAATTACATATATAATAGGCATTTATGTATTTGTAATATCTATTCATACATATAAAAAATAAAAAGGAAGCCAAAGTTCTCACCTTGCATTTACCAGCACAAATTAATCCCTTCAAGCAAGAGTGGTTCAGGTCAACCTGATTTCCATTAGAAATGGAACCTTTGATCAAAATGGCAATTACTCAAGGAATACCTGAGTCATTCACGCTGCTGTTCCTCTTGGCATAGGCACTGCGGACCACCTGCTCGTACACCTGAGCTCCTATTGTTCGCATGTTCTCACGAATCATGATGCCTCGGGCTTGCATCATGAAGAGGTAGGTGTTCACTGCAGGGGAAAGAAAAAGGAGCATTTCCATGACCATCAGGTTTTGTAGGAAAGCGAAACAGAGGTCTTCTGCAACTATTCCCTGCCTCCTGCTTGGTTTCAGTTCCCTCCTGTTCGGAGGATCCCCAGGTCACACATGCCTGGTTATCTGGTGGAGATGGGAAGGGCATAAAGTCAGGAAGCGGAGGTGTAAAGCATATTTAGAAACCCAGCTGGTTTGTAAGAGGACCATACCCAGCTAGACCTGATGATGCAAACTGTAATGCAGCACTGCAGCTTAAACAACTGTACATTCTGCTTCCTAAGCAGGAAGATTTAATTAGGAAATATTATTATAACAGGAAAACTAAGCTGCAGGCCTCCAGAAGGGCATTCATTCCTAGACTGCAGCACCAAGGGCTGACACTTGCTTGGCAGAGGTACCACAAACCCCATCCCAGTACCAGCCTGAGCACACCAGCAATCCATATGTGCCAGAACAGGCTGTGTTTCACAGCACAAGCCCCCTGCTCCCCAGGATCAGACCCCCCGCCAGGTTCCTTCCCCTCTCCTTTACTGCTGACCCTGTGCCCTGGCACCGCTCAGGCTGAGCCTGCTTAGGTTTCAGTTTAAGCTGACACCCAGCTCTGGCAGGGATAGGCCCCAAAGCAAACAGCAGCAAGCACAGCTCTGAATCACCAGCAGCACCCACAGGGATGGCAGGACTGCCACACATAGGGACAGCAGGACAGCCACAGCACCGCAGTGCCAGCCACAGCACCCCTGCACTAACACCTTAGGCTTAAGAATGAAGGGTGGGAAAATAATCTTGATTTGAAAACAGGGAGGAGGGGAGATCTAGAAGGCGAATTCTGCACAAGTAATTACAAAACCAGGTCACCCCAGGAGGGATGAAGAGGGCGCCAGGCCAAGGAAACAACAGGGACCCATCAAAGAGGAGGGCAGCAACTGATGAAATGTCACCAGGAAACATCCGTAACAGGTCATTTCTACAGCAGGCGTATCACAAGATGCAATAGCCCAGAACCAGCGGCTGCCAGTGCCAGGAGGGTGCAGTCATTGCTGGAGTCACTGGGAGCACAGATTAGATAGGGCACCCGGAAGGCGGTACCACCGCTGGAGAACAAGGGTCACCCCAAACACCACCCACCAGTACACACGCTGATGCACTGCCCCTGGTGTCCTTGCCCTGCTTTCCCCTCCTACACCCACAGCTCGAGCTGGGCCCCAGCAGGGCTGCCCACACGCATTTCCCAATCCCAACCGTGTTTTGTTTCCACACAGCTAAGCAAATATTTGAAGAGGCGCCGGAGCCCCACGCCGTGCCCAGAGCTCGCACACCATGCCCGGGTCCTGCGCCCAGCCTATCCATGGGGAATCACCACATTTCCAGCAAGAAGGGGGTCCGCTGCATGCACTGCTTGGCAACTAAATGGGTTGCAATCAGATGTCAAATGCCATTCGCAGCCCCTCCTTTACATGCACCCTTTGTGGCAGAGCCAGTGATAGCACCTTAAGCTGGTGGTTACACCAGCAACAAGCAGAGTCGCCGCAGGCAAAGCTGCACCCAAACCCTTTGTTCACCCACTGCTTCTGGGGCCAGTTCTGCAACCGCCGGGCTGGTTAGTGACAGCAACAAGATGAATGTGTGCTCTGCTGCAGTTTCCTGGCAAGATCCTCGAGTTGCAATGACAGTGAGAGGCAGCAAGGACTGCTCCTGCTTAGAAAGACTCTGGGAATTTGCTTTAGCAGATCCCCAGGGCAGAAGGCTCAAGGAGAACCTGGCATTAGATGTGGCACTACAGGCCAGAAATGAGTGCAGCTGGAATTCCACACGCAAAGCCTTACACCCGGCCCTAAAGCCTGCACGAGTTTGCACTTGGACTCAACTCCTGCTTGGAGCTCGGCATGAAACCGCATCATCACCCAACACCATCTCCAGTCCCACCATCCCTCCCTGACACAGCCCCCGTTTAGGCAGCTGCCAACCAGGACTTACGGGAGTGGGAATTCTGTGGGGAAGAGAAAGGTTTGCGGAAATGGGCTATTTAGGGTTAGTGTAAGTGAGCAATGCAATTGGGCTGGCATGGCCTTGGGGCCTGGGCAGGATGCACAGGGCAGCTCCAGCCTGACCTGACCATACAGGCCAGGCAGAGGGCAGGTCTCCCAGATGACCACAACAAGGCATGTAAATTGGACAGCTTCTTCTCCAGCTCATCAGCCCAGGTCACAGCTCTGCCTCAGTTGCAAAGGCAACATATTATAGGTTGATGGTTTGGGCATATGGCTCCTAAGGACATGTTTATAGCATCTTCCACCCCAAGCTGCACGCAGAAGCACTGCAAGGCTCTAGCAGGAAGCAGCACAAACCAACACATCAGCAATAGAACAGCATCCTCCAAACCCAAGCAAGCACAGCAGCGCATGAATTCATAAGGGAAAGCAGCACCACACAGCCTCACCTCAGCCATCAGCAGGCAGTGAGCTGCCCAGCTCCCTTTCCAAACTCCAAAAGACTAATCGGGAGCTCCGCTTTGCAGAGCAAAGGGCGGCTGAAGACACTCAAGACAAGATGTTTACCAGGACCAGGCTATTGATAAGGGAAGAGGGAGCAGCAAGCTTGCGCTTTCCAGCTTGCATGGAGGCATAATTCACTGATGCTGAACAAGTAATTTAGCCCTCTACTTCATTATGCCTTCTACACGCTGGATAAAGCAGAACCAGGTTTGGTGAAGCATGAAAGAACAGGAGACACAAATCAGCATCCAATCCCTGCCTAATTTGAGGAAGAGGGAGGTTTCTCGGGCACAGTGAAAGCCCCATTTGTTCCCGGTCCCCAGCGGGCAGACAGCGCAGGGCCTCGCCACAGCCACATGACACGGCTTGCTGGGTCGGACTCGCACGGAGCGGCAGTGGGAATCCTGAACAGACTGTCACAGCAGCACCATCCCAGGGGAGCGCCAGCACAAACAACACCAGCTCTGTTTCAGGCAGCAGTTGCCTCTTCACATATTAACCCCTTTACTCAGATGATTGAGGAGATACCTGGCCACGGGTTGAGATGTGCCATCAACAACGCCACACGCACAGTACCAAGGACCCTACATGACCACACCAATCCGAGCCCCTTCTGCTCCCAAAACCGCAAGCCACCACGAGATAAGCTCCACAAAGCCCATGCTTATCCAGCACACACAATTCATTTGGGTCAGAAAACTGGATTTAAAACACATTATTGAAACCGTTTCACTCCCCATAGCCACATGGTGCTTGATTTAGCTCCATCAGGTAGCCATGTGAAGGGCTGGGTCTGGATCAACATCTGGGAATCACTGTACTGAATTCAAACCTCACTTCTTGGTTTACTTTGCTTCTGATGAGCAAATCTGCCATGTCTAACATTTATTAAGGCTGACCCTGCCTAAGGCACCTGTACCCAAAAGGCAGCATTTCCCATAGCCATAGTGCCAGAGCCACCATCAGCACAGGAAGGAGATGCTGAGCACCCCTGCCATGGCCTCTGCCAGGGAAGAAACATGCACACACACACTGGTGATGTGCTCAGTCTGAGCCAGGGTTCAGCCAGAAAGCAATTCTCCATGCAGCAAGATACTACTAATCTAATCACACAGATGATCTTGGAAATTACACTGGCCTTCTGCCTTTACTCCATTTGAGCACACAGCACTTCAGACCACATACGCGTGGTGAAAACATCCAGGCTGATAACAGGTGATAACAGCAGGACAAGGACAGGAGAGGGATCTTAGCTGCTGTTACGGGAGATGAGGGGTGGGGACCACATCAGGGAGGGAAGATGCCCTTTTTCCTACTGATTTCCAACACTGACCCTCACAACTCATATGGAAAACAAGCAGAACTGAAGAATCAATTTACCCAAATGACTGCATTACACTTATTCTTGTTAGTTCATTACAGGATAAGACAACACTGCTGGGATTTAAACACATGAAAACCATTACATTGCACCTACAGCCTGCTACCAGCTGCAGCAGAAGCACATGGCTGAACCCCAGGGCCAGTGCACCCTGCAGAATGCTGTACCCCAACCTCCCCGCTCACAAGCAACAGGGAGGACAAGCGCTTATCCAAGTTGGGAATGGATGCGACAACTTCAACCAGGGAGGTAATGTCCAATTACACAAATGAGCGCTGAAGTCTTCCTGTAATCATTTCTCTGTTGGTATTTTTGGAGCACTTCTAATCAAGAAACAGCTGACTCTCTCATGGAAAATTAATTTCACCAAGATGATATGTACTAGAAGAGGCAGCAGAGTAATTTGCAGCTTGGGAGTTGATTCAGAAGAGGTCTGAGTGTGATCCACGCCAGCTACCGACACAGAAAAGGGACAGACCTGACACGTCTCGCTCCTGACCCCAACACACTTTTGCCTGCGGAAAGGACCTTCCTCCAGCATCCCCCAGCACAGGGGATGGTGCGGTGCCTGAGGCCCCGAGCCAGCAGAGACAGCCGCCGCAGACAGGAAGAGGGGCAGGCAGTTCACAGCAGTCCTGCACGCCTGCCACGGTATCAGCGCCCAGCACAGCAGTCAGGCCTTCCTGAGGAAGAAGCAGGTCTTCCTCTGCTTTGAGATTTAGGGTTTTCTGTCACATTCATCAGTTTTCCCCCACTTCATTGCTCCATCAGGGGCTGGCTGTGAATTCACTGTGGGCCCATTGCAACGTGCAGCATTCTGCGAGCACTGGGGCTCTGGAGCATCTGGACCCCATCCCAGCATAGGCAGCCCCACCAGCCCCCATCCAGCCCTGGGAGCACATATCTCAACCAACAGAGCCATAAATCAACATACAAGCAGGGCAACTGCTGCTGTACAAACCGCTTTGCCAGATGCTCGGAGCAGATACGAAGCATTCAGCAGAGCTTGCAGGATGCCTGCGCGTGGGAAATGTGACAGAGACCCTGAAGGGATGAAGGTCCTGCAGGCAGCAGGGATGGGTGCTCAGGTCACCCCGAGCACCCCATGCAAACACCTCTGGTGGGGCCCAGAGATAGCAAAACCAGCAAAGCTGTGCCTACCTTAAACCTTTTGTTAAGCTCTCTCAGCAGATCCCCAGTATCAATTCAGCTCCATTAGCATTAGCAATACAAAGGGGTTTAATCCAACTAAACCTCCAAGGAACACAGACTTTTAGGATAGTCTTAACTTGCAAAAAAACCAACTAGGAAATTGAGCAGCATCCCATAGGTAATACAGCACAAGACCTCTGTTGCTATTAGCTGTAAAGTGGCACCTCACACTCCAGAGAGTGCCTGAACAATTAATTAACAGATTCCTATTAGTTTTAGGGAATTTAATATTAATGCCACCAATGTTACTTAGCCCTTCACCTCCAAATAGCACAGGAAGGAATAATTTGGTACATTAAGTGATCTAAGAATTAACAGTGCAGCAGCACTGTGTTGGTAATGACAAACCACTCGTCCCCAGAAGTGGCACGTTCACAGCCTGCACGTGCATGAAGAAAATAAGGAAGATGGGAGACTGCAGTGATGCTCAACCAAAGCCTGAATATGGGGAATTTGTATCTGAACCATCTTAGAGGAAAATGACCCCGAAGGGGGAAGCAAATTCATACTGATCTAATAGCAAACATTAAAAACTGAGGAATACTGAAGACAGCAACTTTCAGTTGCAATCCCACAGCTTGTTGAGCTGAGGCATTTGTGCAACTCACTTTGAGAAACAATTTCAAGATACCTATCAAGAGGAACACAACGTGCTCTGTACACATGGAAAAACCTCAGAAGGCCAAGGTTGTTCCTGGAGTGTTTGCAGCACCAGAGCACCCATGGAAGGAACCCCGCACCCGAGCAGCAGCCAGTCATACCCAATGGGTCAGCAAGCAGCCTAGCACTGGTACAAGCACACAGGCGATGCTGCAGTGGGGAAGCCAGGAGGACACAGTTTACCCATGCACCAGAGCAGAAATATCAAGGATGGCTTAAGATCACACAGGGCTTTGCAAAGCCCAAGAGTAGCTCAACTCCTGGGCTCTGCTGCAATTCCTCTTTGGAAGGAAGGGCGTAGTGACATGTGCAGGCTGGAGTATAGAGCATAACAAGCATTTGCCCAAGTTAAATATTACCCTTCCTAGAGGGATTCGGACTCTCCTACATTAGCTGCAGTTCAGGAGATGAGATTGCACATGACTGCATCTCCTGTTTATTTTCCACCCCTCCTCCTCTGCAGTGATGGGCAGCTCTCCCCATCTACAGCCTGCCCTTCCCATCTCGCCTCTCTTTGCCAGGGTCAGTGCAAACGCTTCCAAAGGAGAAAAAGAGCATCAGCTGCCAGCAGATTTCTCCACACACAGAGCATAAAAGCACAGCACTCACTGGGCACTTGTGGGCACTGCACAGTTAAATGCGCAATAAAAGGCTCTTCAGCAGGCAGAGTGAAATGGTTGCTAACCTCTTAGGCTGGCAGCACTGCCAGGCTGCTGCTGGATACCGACAGCAAACATTCACAGTCCTGCATTTGTTCCCTAGGTTCATTAGGAGACAAAGTGGTGGAAATTCCTGTGTCCTAGACACAGACTCAAAGCAGCAGGAATCCTGATGCCTAAGCCCAATGCTCATGTGGGATCAGGATGAGGAAATGGAGAGCTCTGGTTAAAATATAAATCAATAAGAATTAAGTGAACACCAAGCAAGGGAGAGGAAGAACAAGCAAATACTCCCCAGCAATGCCCCTGATGCAGGAGGGCAGGGAAGGATGTGGGCTGCTTGGGACAACTCCTTGCCTCCTGGGTCATGGGAAAGGAAATCTTCCACTGCAGGCAGCCCCCACCACCAGCCTGGGCATCCTACTCATCAAACAAGCGTTAGGATGTGCAGGAAAAGGGGATGTGGGGTGGAACTGCGTAAGAAATGTATTCAATACGGAGTTTTCATCAGGGCTGTCCTTCACCAGTTGAAGAAACAACTTTGCTAGTACAAAGCCAGGCCACAGCAGATAATAAAAGGCAGGTTGGATCTGGATTTTAAATTCTATATGCATCACATACCACTTAAACAGATTTTGAAATCACCAATTTGTTAGTGCTCCAAACTAGGAGATTAACTATACCCACTGGAGAGTATAAAATTGTCAAGATAAAGCCAAGTAAACAGTCAGGGATTTACTGACTCAGTTCACACAGTACAAACTGAACTGTCTAAAGCTTATAGACCCTCACTTTGATGGATGAAAAAGATAATGGTATTGCTGTTTTAGATATTCCCCCCCCCAAAAAAAAAAAAAAAAAAAAAAAGATACACAGACCTGATTTTTCAAGCATGTTTTACAAGTTCAGCATGGCTGAACAAAACGGGTTATCACATGTACAGCCTCCTGTTTGCTGCAACTGAGCTGTTTCAAAGCAGGGTCTGAGATGCTGTTTCTGGTCAGTGGTTTGCCTTCACACCAGGCTGGACCATCGCAGTTAACATGCACGAAGCTACACGTCCTCTCAGTTGTCATGCTTCAATGCAGGCAGAGGACTTGTGGTTACAGCATTTGTTCCTTCCTCACTCCAGCAAGACCCGCAGCACATCTTCCACTGCCATTTATGGCTAAAGCACAGTCCAGCTCCTATTTACATCTTCTTTCTCTCCCAAGAATAAATGAAAATACCATGGGGAAAGTCCCACCCCTGCCTAGCTCACCCATGATGCACGCACCCGAGGGGACCTGCTTCTTGCCATTGGAATGGCAAAACCCAAGGCAGAGATTTTTGCCCCTGTGGTGGGCTCGCCCATGCCAAGCCACTGGCTGCTTCATGCCTCCAATCTCAGCAGGGCACACCAGGGGGGACAAACCACCCCACGGAGGTGCAAGGCAGGTTGCAGGGTGCAACCCTCAGCCTGTACTAAGGCATTTACCCTGCTAAAACCTGGCTAAATGCTTAATCAGCAGGGCAACGTCTACCACCAGAAGCCACAGGCTCTCATCTAACATGACACTGGGTGCTCCGACACCTCACTGGAGCTAAAACAGACTGTACTGCGGTCAGTACCCGCTAGTGAAAATAAAGCATCAGGCAACCACTTCAGCCCTGGAAGGTTAAAGGCTGCTTTGCAGCAAGCATGACTGCCGCTGTGGAGACTGCATCTATGGTGAGATCCCTCTGTAGCAATGCCCCAAGACTATCCCTGCTGTGGTTCCTTTTCCATACACTGCCAGGCATTGGGAAACCACCCGTTTCAGCAGCCAGGGAAGGAGCACTGCCACAGTCCCTGCTACACATCAGCCTGGCTCATCTGTTGGAGAGCCCATCAGCCCTTTCAACTCCTAACACATCCTCCAAGCTGAAATTCTTCAATCACGTGGGGTTATTGTTGCCCGAGATCTTAAAGGACAGAGCTCAGAGCTCCCTGCCAAGGGTACTTTCACCACACAGTGCCATTAAGATCCACAGCAGCTTGGCCTCCGCAGTAAGATTACAGAGTTGTTCTTGTCTGCAGTAATTAAAGACTGCACTGTAAACAGTCAGTACAGCTGCTGTGTTTTTATCGAGGAAAAAAAGCTATCAGAGAGAGGATGCAACTTTGAAGTTCCAACGCAGAGACCATTAGCTATAGGATTTTGTAAGAACTCTGATGTCCTAAGACATTCATTAGCTTTGCTGTGGGCTATGTAGCCTTGGAATACCTAACATTTTTTATACGGCTTTCTCCTGCCTGACAAGTGAACTAGTAATACAGCCGCTGTGACTAAATTAACCAATTCCATTATCAGAGTAGGGAATGACTTCACTGGAAATAATTAATCCCTCTGTCTATGAACTTACTTAGCACCTAAGAGAACACATCACATCATGTCCATGTGACACCTTCCTGTGTGTCAGCAGAAAAGCAATGGCATGAGAGTCTGTTTGGGATGCCTTGAATTGGGCAAAATGGGAAAAGCCTCCTCTCTGCTGTGCACATTGGAACCAGACCCTGGGATCCAGCACACACAGACCCCTCTCTCTGGGGAGCAGAGCAGGGAAGCACCATGCCCTGTGGCTTCCGTCTGGGATCACCATCCTCTCCCTCCCTCTTCCAAACCATCTCTCTTGCCCAACCACAGCATTTACGAACAGTGCTGCTGCCCTGATGCCAGACATAAGAAAAGCCTAACCCTTATCACAGGAAGCAGGAAATAAAGTGCACAGGCATCACACACCTGCATTGCACCACCCTCTACTACAAGCACCAACTCATAGAACTGTGCCTAATGCACTGCCATTAAGTTACACATTAATCCTAGATAGCAGAAACAAGGCTACTGAGTGAGCTCAGCAAGGGATAAGAGGGTCACACAGCCCCAGGCTGTAAGCAGGGTTCAGGGTCCACCACAGGTGAGGGGCAGGAGGCTTGTGGCCCCCACACTGCCACCCCACCAGGTTGGGTTTGCACAAAGAGGGGAAAACCATGATGGAAGTTCAGTGATGCCACTGTCTGCAGTAGGCTGTGGGCATAGGGTGCTGGGCACCGAGCCTGGCTACACACACACAGCCTCCCAGCAGCACAGGGCTCAGGCATCACCACCTTCTTCTGCCCCAAGTCACCAGCCCTTATCACCATGGTGCCTCTGCAATTGCAATTCCAAGCCAAAGTTTTTCCGTATCACTGCCTGGCAGTCCTGGAGAGGGATGAGCAAACATGAGGGCACACTGGGGAAAAGCAAACAACCTCCTCCCTCCATCCCATTCCCTCACACACACAAGTTTCTTGAAGGGCTGTGCTTACCAAGGGACCTGACTGCTCACTCATTGATATGAGCAACAGGGCAGGGCGAAAAACCCAATGAACTAATCAATTCCAGCCTGCTGCAGCCAGAAATCCAGCTCTGCAAACAGGAGTCAGACATTCGACTACCTTGGGAAAGATAAACATGCTGGGAACAAGAGGCCAGTGCTCCCTGGGTTGAGCTCTTCCCAGCCCTGCATGTCCCGCTTGCCCCCCCATAGGTTTTGACACAGCAGCACCAGGAGCCCATCCATAGGGAACCAGCACACAGCACCTGGAGGATGCTCCAGCCCTGGCAAACAGGACCTGGGTGGGCACAGAGCAGAGCAAGAGCTGGGGAGCAGCTCAGTGCTTTGCCACCACAGCACAAGGGTAGGCTCTGGGAAAGCCGGGAGGGAGCAGTGCTGGCACCATCCTGCATGAGCAGATCCCAGGCAGGGCAAGATGCGGAGGCCCCAGGGTACGCTGAGCATGCAAACAGGGAGGGTGGGATGGGTCAGAAACACAACCTCTGAAAGCAAACATTGGCATCTCCTGCACCAATGCAGCACCAGTGCCCATGGCACTTCCCTGCCCTGGGCTCAGTCTCGAATGCTCACCTGAAGCTGTGGTAACCCTGGCATGAGCTTCCCTGCCCTCACCCAAGCAACCCCCTGTGATCGTACACAGAGCCCATAGGTGCCCACCTCCCATTTCTGTCCCCTCCGTATCCAGCTCCCATTTAAGTCTCCTCAGTCTCTGACCCCAACATCACTATGGGAAGTTAAAACTCAGAAGTGCATTGAGGCTGCTCTGAGGTCTTGGAGGTGGCACAGCTCCTTTGTATCCTAAAAGCACCACACCAAAACACCATGCATGCCCACATGTATCCTGTGAACACAGACCTGAGCAGCTCCCCAGTGCTCTCAGGGCACACTGGTGCCTTGGCTTGGCTGGACAGAGGGTGCAGGTGCCCTTTTGGGTTTGCTGGCTGCTTGCTGGGTGGCTGGGCACTGCCTGAGCACAGGCAGAAGGTGAAGGTGCAGCCGGGCTTTCATCTCCCAGGTTTCCCTCTGCGCTGTTAACAGAGTGGTATCCTCCTATGAACGCTATCAGCGCTGCCCTCCTACTCCCTCCCCTTCCCAGAAGATCTGCCAAGCAGCACTTCACAACCTCAGGAAGGAGCAGTCCTGCTCCTCAGCGTATCCCACTGAGGTATCTGCAGTCATTGGATCCAACAGTGATCCAATGTGGGCAGTAAGCAACCCTCAAGTGTGCCTGGCATTGGAAGAGCCCAGTGCAGGACAGCTGGAAGCAAAGGCAGCTTCATCAGGGCCTTAACATCCTCCTCTCCCAACATCCCTCTTGCTCCAAATGGTCAGGGTCGGCTATCGCAGACACCCCCAGGTTTGGGAAGGCTGCAAGGAAGGAGCTGGGAAGGACTCCTCCAGGCTGGAGCAACCCCAAGGGGCCACTGCGAAGGTGCTGATGAGGGCTGGCATCCCACAGCCCCTCCAGCCCACCGAGCATGGCACCAGCCCACAGCAACGGAGCAGCCCACCCTCCTCCTCCTCCCCGCCAAAGCACCAGCCCTTCACTTCAGATTAACGTATCCACTCAAGTTATCCAATTTGGCCAGGTTGTGTTTGCTTCTCAGGGGCATTATGGCTGAACCCCATTGTCCTCTGCTCCCCTCATCCTCCACACAGCTGAGTCCCCGGCACTGCTTTGCAAACACAGCCCTCCGAGTGCTGTGTTGCTTTTCAGCAGCATCCTGCAATTTGGGGGATTCCTGACCCACTACCGAGCCGCACGGATGCAGTGCCCTGGATGCAAAGCAGAAGAAGGACTGGTGTCAGCATCCACTGCCAGCCCTGCTTTGCCATCAGTTTTCTGCAGCACAGCAGCAAACAAGACAATTACTAGGTTGACTGGCTTTATTTCTGTTCTAATTAGGTGAAAGCAGGGTTAACCTGGAGTACCCCAAAGCTGGGCAACCCCCCAGCACTGCTCCCTCCATCTGCTCTTGCCTTCCAGCCCTTCCCAACCCAATGCATGGAGAAAGCAACCCTGGAGCAGCTTAACAGGGCCAGGTACCACCAGACACCTCCCACTGCTGCAACCTAGAAACTGTAAGACCATTTAATACAACCCAAGACACCAGAAAGCAGGCACTGATGGAACGATTGCAAGCCAGCAAGTCTGCTGAGGCCTCTGAAACACAAAAGGATCCTTGACCGATCCTTGCCTGTAATTACAAATGCAGGTTAGGGCAGGAGGATGCATAATGGGCTTGGGCTGGAGGAGAACTGAGGCAAAGCCTCATTTGCAGGTTTGATTAGCAATAAATTAAACATGGGAACACTTTGCATGCGGCTGTCACACAAGAAGCTCTGGAGCCCCATACGAGGGCTCAGGCCACATCCAGGAGAGATGGGGCAGCCGGGTCTGTGAATGGGGAAGCAGCAGCGATGCTGTGGGGAGCACCGGCACCTGCTGCTGTGTGAGAACTGCACATCTTGGTTCACCTCAAAGCAGAAGTTCCCAATACCTGCCCCAGTCCCGACTCCTCCACAGGAGCCGTTTGGTCAGGGTGCTTTCAGCTCTGCCGGCAGCGCAGTCACCTCCATGGAGCGGAGGAGCGGCGAGCTGCGCTGCCCTCCTATGCTGAACGGCAGCAAGATGAAGAGGGGCTATTGGAATGAAGTTCTCTTTTCAAGAAAGGAAAGCTGATGTGAACAGGCAGCGTGTTCCAGCAGCTTGCTCAGCTGATGGCCGGTGAAGCAGCACAGGGCGTGCTCGTACCACACTGAGTGTGGACACAGGGACTGGGCATCCACAAACACTCCTCTCCACAAAGAACCCCTAACCTTGCAAGGAGGAGATGATAACTGTGCACCTTGGACACCCTTGCCCTAACGCTCCAGGCAGACCCTACCAAGCACAACAGCTCATAGCTGGAAAGTCACTTCCAACTTGCCTCACTGTCTGCTTACAGCAACACTTCCCCCTGCCCGCAGGCAGAAACAGACCTTGCGCAGCAGATCTGCTGCCGCGTCCACTCACATTGCTCACAGTGTTGGGGTGCAGGAGGGGCATGCACCTCCTCAACCCGCATGGGGACAAGCTGCAGGCAGAGCAGCACCAGCCTGTGCCGAGCAGGAGCCCCGAAATGGGGAGAGCTGCTCTTGCTGTGAAACCACTCTTGCTGCGTGGGCTCCCACCACACAGCATGCCTCCAGCACAGCAAAGGCCAAGGCAAGGAGCAAGAGCCTCTGGTTTAAAAGAGGCATCACCTGCTTCATTCCTCTGCAACCAGCATGAGCAGCTCTGCTGCCACATCCAAAGTCCTACAAGGTTCCAGGGCAACGCTGCTGCAGGGACAAGGACAAGGGAAGATGAGACTTTTGTGAGCTCCACTGCTGCTGGTGGCTGCCGCAGGGCATGTGGGGTCCCTGCTGCAGAGCCACACAAGCTCACACTAAAGTCAGAGCTGCTTTTCAAGGAGGTGGAAGCCTGACGCCAGAGCATCTCCCTTACCTACCAACATGGAGCTCTACAAAACCAGAAAGATGGTTCCAAACTGAAACCTAGAAAATGAAGCCTTTCCCCCCCAGATCCGCCAGGATGCTGGATGACTAACATTTGCACGCTCCTACCTCCCCATCACTTCACTTTTCCCATCTGGTTCTGCATTTGGTCACTGCTGCAGTGTGGAACCTGCCTGCTGAACTACCCAGCTTCTTCGAAAGCAACTCTCACACCATGCAAACGCAGCTGAATAACATTGTCACTCAGTAGCTGGCCTCCAGACCAGCATTTTCAAGGGCTTTGATCCATTTCAAATAAGGCAATGAGCTTAGCCCTTGATTAAATACATAGCATAATCCACCTAAATCTTGTTAGCCGAGAAGCAAGTCGCTCGTCTCACTAGCTGTGGGTGGCATTGCGTTTCACTGCCAGGCAAGCGGGGCTGCCTGCAGTGTGAAGGTGCCCATGGGGGGACAGCCCAGGCAGGCAGAAGCACTGGTGACTGCAGCAAGGAGGCACAGAGCTTGCCCATATGGATTCAAGGTACAGGAGTTCAGGGGATCCTCCTGCAAAGCTTCCCCCTGTAACAGGCAAAAGCCACCCATGGAAAGAAAGTCCTTTCTCTGTTGAAGGGCACAGGGGGGGTGTCTCTGGGCTTACCTTCAGCCAGGTCAGTGGGCACCCAATAGGAACCAAAGCCCTAAATAAAACCCACAGCAAGAGAAATCACTGAGTGAGGGAGCCAGGCTGCAGCACGGGAGGAGGATGCGCTGCAGCTTTGGGGGAGTTTCACGCCGTATCAGTTGTGCTTTCCTTTCCTTGGGAGGAATGAATCAGCACAGCATTTGTAGAGCCTTAGCAGAAAGGACTGGTGCCGAGTGGGAAGCACATCACAACAAGGACAACTATTCCAGCTGCTGGACGGACAAGAGCCTGGCTCTGGGCGAGATGCAGGTGTGCAGCCAGGGTCAGCATCACAAACATCCCATTTCCCAAGGGCAGCATCACCATCTGCCTGCTCTGGTCAGCACTCCCCAGCTGTGGTGAGCAGCAGCACCACTTCCCTCCAGGTCCCAGGCTGCCTCTCTTCCCACTTCTCTGCACTTCCCAGAGCAGACACCAGTGTGGGTGCACATGTGCCATCCCCAACAGCGGGATATGGGGGAACCAGGCAGCTTGGGAAGACTGACAAAAAGAACCCCTCCTTCCCCAGGCAAGCCCTGCTCCCATCCTGCTTGTCTCTGGGACCAGTCTATAATGTACAAGCGAGTCTTTCGAAGTGCAGAGAGGCAGAACAGCGAGCAGGGGAACACTAAGAGGAGAGGGTCTCTTCATTAGGGACTGTAATGATAGGACAAGGGGTAACAGGTTAAAACTGAAACAGGGGAAGTTTAGGCTAATTATAAGGAAGAAGTTCTTTACTGTGAGGGTGGTGAGGCACTGGAAGGGGTTGCCCAGGGAAGCTGTGAATGCTCCATCCCTGGC